>SNQJ01S0015693.1:107311-117868 GCA_010110895.2 Picea sitchensis | reverse complement strand
AAGTAGCAGAACAACTGACACCAACAGAGCTCAACCCCGACTACCTACAATAGGAATCCAATGATCATATTGTGGATAGATAGATCAAGGGCACTCAACAACTAAGGATTCAACTTTATCGAGTCGTCAAAGCAGGGAAACTCCTGCATCAAGGCAAGTGGCTCACCTCGGGCCAAATTCAGCAGAAATTTCCTCATATGATGGGGGACCTCAACGCAATGGAGACCATTGATTCCTAATGAGGGAGGATTGATCCATATGGATATCGGTGGCCACCCACCTTTCCCAACTAGCTCAAAACAGTTTTCTGACAATTTTGGCAATTTACTATATTTAGCAGTTTTAACTTCCGAGGCCATTTTGAGGGCCCATATGAAGGTTTTTTAGGATCAAGCTCATAAATGATAGCCAAAGGCATTATTGAGCCCCAAAATTGAATCTCTTCGACAATACCTTTCCAACGGGCTATCACACACCTAAAACGAAGATCATATGCAAAAGTTACGAGCCCGAGAAGTTGATGTACTAACTTACCCAAACGAGGCCCACATGACTTTTGACACTTCATCTCCTAGGGTTAGGTTTTTGGATGTCTAGGGTTTTTGGAATTCTTTCTTATTGTAAAAATTCCTTCAGAGCCTCATTGTATTCTTGTTCTTGTGAATGCACCCTGCCGTCACATCTCTTCTTAGAGATAAGCCGCCACCATTCCAACAAGCTTGTTTCCGCTGCATTTTACAGTTTCAGCTTATTTCGTTATTGAATAGAAAACTGGTTTTATTGTATCTCTGTTATTTTGTGTTAAGCATCTGTTAATAATCTGTATTCATTTTGTTCTACTCATAAAATCTGGATCACAAGGCTTCTGAAGTAGCTGAATGAGAAATACATGGAAGATGTTACTAAGAAAGAAAATCAAGGACAATGTTCCTTTGAAGGGGTAGGGGATTGTAACACCCATGTTTCCCCTAGCTTGTAATTAATCATTAATCAAGATCACCATGCTATGGCATGGGAACCATGTAAATGTATTTTTGTTTTAATTTTCCAATGACTAACTGTGGGGGTGAAGCCTTGAACTATTGGCCATGATATCACTAGAGGAAAGAAAAAGGAAAATTATAAGAGAGGGATCATTATGTCGAATGACCCCAAATTTCCCCTTGTTGAGAATGATAAACCCCCTTCGGATCCTGAGGAGGGGAATCCGTTAATGAAGGAAGGACTGGTGGTTGAATAATCAACCACCCCCATGAATGGAAGCATGGTTTGGTTGAGGAGACAGGAGGATTTTAGCTCGAAGTACCATAGAGTCCTACAGACCCAGGTTGACTCGAGTTTCCTTCTGACAGGAGGAACATAATAGTTCGAGAAACATCCTAGAAAAGGTAGGCATAAATGATACACGCGCAAACAAGGAGAAGACACACCAAGGAAGAGGCATGCGTGAGAGGCTCTGTAGAGAGCAGGCGAGACACCAAACAACATACAAAGAAGAGAGGAGAACGCATGAGGCTCTCTAGCTGAGAAAAAGATCTTTGAGAACATTACAGGAGAATGCAACCCAAGTAAGAGACTGTGAGCTTGATGCCGAGGAGGCATATGATAAACCTCACAGAGACCGTGACAGAGAAAGAACCTCTGAGAAACTGCGAAAGTTCTCTAGTGATATCATGGCTTGGCACAGGGGTGGCCAGAGTGCTAAGAATGAATGCCTCTGAGCCTATGGTTGGGTGGAAAGGTGAACACCCATAATCAGTCAGTTGGTGATCGACTATAATACATAATTATTTTTATGCCCTGTATACTAGAATTGAATTGTATGATTTGATTATCTGTAAAGGTGATAACTTGTGCCTTAATGTGTGAAATAGATGATAATGGTGTTTACTATCCTTCTATAAACTATTGTGTTTGATTGTCTGTAAGGAAACAATATTGACCTATGGGACGATCAGAAAGACCCTCGAGGTGTTTTCCCTAGGGATTTACCTCACAGTTCCATATTTGGATAATAGTTCTTGGGAATGCCATAGTCTCGTTAATTCTATGAGATTACCCCGCCCTGTTTCACAACTTAAAGTTATGCGAACTAGGAAGGCGCTTGCTTTAAACCAGTAGCCTAAGAGACCATAGGCTCATTCCCATGGCCTTAACCAAATCTTTGCTAAGAGTAGATATTATAGCCTGAGATTCATCAAAGGGTACATATGACCAGGGTCTGGGAACCCTGCGGTAGTCTGAAAGGAAATATCTCCTAATGGCTTCAGAGCTCCAGGAGCTCGAAGATCTGGGAGCTCAAAGATCCGGGATGTTAAACTTCACAACCACCAAACTCCCGAATGATGGAGTCATGAATTGATGAGGAGCATAAATATGAGGATGGAAGCGAACTAGCCCAACCATCGAATCTACATTGTAGTCAGCCTGACATTAACCACTTCGAGAGGATAGGGGTATTGTAACGTCAAAACCCTCGAAGGCTGGAGTCATGAAGCAATGTAGAGCATGGATCTATAGATCTTTTGGGATCCCTATCGACCATTAGATCTGGGGGAATCCATTGAGAACACCTCTTAACCATCCTCTCATCCAGAGGAGGGACCCGTGTACGATACTTCGGTGAATTCCTACTTCGGGAGAATGGAGTGGTCATAGAGTATAAATCCCCAAAGGTCGAAGCTGTGAAGTAACACGAACTAGGGATCTAAGGATCCTTCAGATCCCTTCTCGACCATCATATTGAGCCTAAGGAAAAGATGGCTTCAAGTACTTCGACATAGTACTACTCTGAGAGGTTTAACCTGTGATTGAAAGAGAATATCGTCGGAGTGTCGAAGGTCGGAGTGATGTATCATGTGAATGTCATCTAGGGTTATGTGGACTCATTGTAGGTGTAATACCTGTCACCCTGATTTGCGGCTTTCACAGACCCCAGGTATCAAATGGAACTAGACACGTGGCATTAGTTGACCGGGCCATGTGTCGCCCTTGTCTGCTACTAAATGTCGTCTATTGGGCCTAGGCCATGGTCTGCCCGACGTTGACCACTCCCGGAGAAATATGAAAATTACATGGCCAAACTCTTGAATACTAAAGTCACGAAGCGATGAGGGCCATTGATCTGGAGGAGCTTCAGGACCACTCATGAATATTGGATCTACTCCTCAATCAATTCGACTTTGACCTACTATAGGAGCAAGGAGGAGGTTACGACAAATCCCATGAATGTTGGAGTTATGAAGTGATGCAAACTATCAATTTGAGAATGCATCAAGATCCCTCTTGTCCATTAGATCCAGGCTGTAGTCAACACATTGGTGAAGTCCTGCTTCGGGAGAGTGGAGCGGCCATAACGTTGGAACCTTTGAAGGCCGAATTTGTGAAGTGATAAGAGCCATAGATCTGTGGGTCTACATGGATCGACCCTAATCGTCAGGTCTAGGTTATGGTCATCTCGATGTTGACCAACTCCAGAAGTCATGAGGATATTGCACCGCAAAATGCCCGAATGGAAAAGTCCCGAAGTAACAAGATTCGTAGATCTACGGATCTACGTTGTCGGATCCCGACCATGAAATTTGAAGGATGTTAGAAGGTTGTCGGTCTAGTGTGACGTGGCAAGCCGACGTTGACAGGGTGACGTGGACCAATGATCGACATTCCAGATGTCACTAGGATATGGACGTTTTGAAGACCCCTTATTCCTATTAGAGTGTGACACGTGTCACCCCTTGATGAGGGAACGTGTCACCCCTGGCCCTTGCTACGTGTCATCCCCTGGTACCTACCCATCTGGAAAAAGTGGTTGGTGAGGTGATTGGTACTCCATAGGATTTGGGGTGTAGTATTGAGAATGCATCAGGATCCCTCCGGTCCGTTGGATCTAGGCTATAGTCAACACTTCGGTGAAGTCCTGCTTTGGGAGAGTGGAGCGACCATAACGTAAACCTTTGAAGGCCGAATTTCTAAAGTGATAAGATCCATAGATCTGCGGGTCTACGTGGATTGACCCTAACTGTCAGATCTAGGTTATGGTCAGTCTGAAGCTGACCAACTCTGATAGTAATGAGGAGATTGCACCGAAAAACACTCGAAGGGAAAAGTCTCGAAGTAACAGGAGTCATAGATCTATGGATTTATGTTGTTGGATCCCGACCATGAAATATGAATGATGTTAGAATGCTGTCAGTCTGGTGTGACGTGGAAAGTCGACGTCGCTAGGGTGACATGGACCCACGATCGATGTGCCATATGTCACCGAGATATGGACGTTTTGAAGACCCCTTATGCCTATTAGAGCGTGACATGTATCACTCCTTGATGAGGGAACATGTCACCCCTGGCCCTTGCTACGTGTCAGCCCTTGGTACCTAATTGCCTAGAAAAAGTGGTTGGTGAGGTGACCGGGACTCCAGGAGTTCGGGACTTCGGAGGATTTGGGGTGTAGTATTGTAGAGAGACCGAAAGGCCCGAAGGTCAGAGCCACGTGGCAAGTTTACAAGACTTTAGGAGTTCAAGACTCTGGGAGGTCTCCTTAGGTGTATGCATTAACGTGGAGGGATATCAACTGATGGATTATGGATGGTTGGATTTTCGTCGTAGATTTAGTAGTTTTGGAAGCTTCAAGATTTGGAAGCTCTGGGATCTCAGAGAACTCATGATGATACATATGAGATGGACCCACATGGAAGCCGCATGGCCCTTGACCAATAAAGTCCCGAAGAACTTGGGAAGGACATATCTTCTAGTCCATAGCTCGATTTTGAGTGTGGAGACAGTGGTTGGAGATCTTTGGATGAGAAGAACATGATAGAGACCCTGGAAGGAGGGTTCAGTTAATTAAGGAAAAATGAAATTACGATGCCCCACCCCTTAAAAGAGTATTTAGGGGTCGTTTGTGTTACATATAAATTATGAACCACATATTTATCGTTAACTTTCTCCACTCGATGAATGTCTATGTTGCAAATCGAATCGAATTTCATTGCAGAACTATTCCTAATTGGATTCAAATTGTCAAATTTCCGTATTTTTTTCTCCAATATGACAGAATTTGGTAACTATGCTTCTAATCAGTGGAGTGGCACTATTCTTGCTTCCCTCTTCAATTGTAAAAAACTTGAAGTGATCTCCTTACCTTATAATCAACTCCAATTGTACAAAACTTCAAGTGATCTCCTTACCTATGGTTCTAATCAGTTGAGTGACAATATTCTTGCTTCCCTCTTCAATTGTACAAAACTTCAAGTGATGTCCTTACCTTATAATCAACTCAACCGAGTAGTTCCCATGGAGTTGGGTAAGTTGACGAGGTTGGAGTACCTTCTCTTAGGAGTGAATCCATTGGTTAGACCAATAGTGCCCATTCTTACAACTCTCACAAACTATTTCACCCTACAATGGTTATATTTATTCGGTAATAATTTCAAGGGAAATTTGCCCCTTTTTAAGGCTTAAGGCCATTTGTCTACACAAATGGTCTACATGAACTTGGAAAATAATGAATTAATTAATGAGAGAAATACCTCCACAGATTGGAAATCTAACTAATTTAACAATGTTTTTTTTGGATGACAATTCTTTTAGGGTAATCCCTTCAATTAATATGCTTCAAAAGTTGCAGAAGTTAGATATGGGATGCAATAATTTAGAAGGAAATGTTTCGATGGAAATCACCCAACTCAAAAACTTAGGGATACTAGATCCTTTTGTAAATATATCTCAAAAGGATTCTTGATTCTATTGCCTATCTCCGGTAGTTAAGGTATTTAAATTTTTATATGAACTAGTTGTGAGGTAAAATACCTATAAATCTAGGGAAATGTGTGAACTTACTACTACTAGATCTATCGTACAATAGCTTAAGTGGTCACATACCTTCATAGGTTGCAGGTCTTGCAAATTTATCTTCATATTTCAATATTAGCTTTCTGTTTCAATATTTCAAACAATTTATTACATGGCCCCCTACCTCTATAACTAAGCAAGATGATGTTGATGATTAAAATCGAAACAAGGATTTTTCCTGTAAAGTATTGCTAAATCCTATTATTATAAGCTAACAAGATATATAATACTAGTAGGTGGGACCCCCTTGTAGATTGGGAGATCAGATCTGGTTCTTATTTCATGTTTATGCTATTGTTCGACACTGCTTACATGGTTCTACATGATTGATGAAATCTTGGTTTTATTGGCAATGGATAAGGCATGTTATGTGTTGGTTCTAATTGCGACAAATGAATGATGGGTAAGGCATTTTATGTTTTGTTTCTTTTTCTCTAAGCTCTAATTTCATGGTTATGATGACCTATGCTTATCCATTGTTACCCTTTCTATCTATTCTTGGATTCATTACCATGACACTTGCACAAGAGATAGGTTAGTAACAACACATAAGAGCAGTTGAAAAGAGATAAAAAACAATATGAATAAAATCGAAAAGAAAGGAACTATGATACTATGATATACAATGTTGCACTATGCATTTTGAAGTTTAAATGGATTGTTGTTAGTCCTAGCTAACGGGTTAGTGGCTCTACGATTTATTGATTTATATGTAAATACATGTGATATGTGCTATAGTATGGTTGGCAGTGGTTAATGTGACATAGGGTGGCGCTCTTGGCAATTAGTGGATGTTGGTTTAGATGTCTGGTTTAATTGAATGAATTAATGGATTAGTGGGATGGAGTGTACTAAGGAATTGAATGACTAGAGGATGGAGGTGACGTGAATTTACTGCATGTCACTCCATACCCCTCCCACTGGTCGTCACCCTGGCTATTGTTCAATTGTGTTCATTGTGGCTAAGCTATAATTTTCAAGTAGAGGAAGAAATGCTCAGCCAAGATCACATTTTTAAGGTTTTCGTGGTTACAGGTATGTATTTTCACCATCCATGAACCCGCTCTGGTTATGAAATATATATTGGCTCCGTGATATATGGGTCTGTTCTTTCCTTAAGTATGGAAAATGTGTAAATTTGTGATATTTTCTTAAATGAATGGTTGGTGTGGTTTTCATTGCAATAATGTTTGAAGTCATAGTTTTATTGATCATTCTGAGTGTTAGAAGACATGAAGTCTCTCTATTATCCTTATTGTTCTTGGTTGAAGGGTTTCATTCGGTCCAGATTGGCTAGTTGTCTCCACGCTTCTTATCACCATACCCAATCATTTGTTGTTATGGGGTTTACCGGGTTTGAAACACTTTGTGTCACTGCGTACCGTTTCACTTGGGTATGGATGAGTTCATGTTAATGATGTTTTCACAGTGGGTCATGATGGTTTTTATGCCAAAGGGGTTGCTTGAGACCGATTTCTATTTCTCGGCTCTGTTTTATCTCAGGATTCTTCAGTTTATTGGGAAAACCAAGAGAGTTATACCCTACGTGTTATAAGTATTGTTACAGGACCAAAATGAACCATTTTATCCTCTGTTCATAGTCTCTCCTATCATGGGAATTGTCACCCTGTCTGTGAAGTTATTGGTGATATACCCCGAGTGTGTACCATTGGTCTCGGAGGTTCTCGCCCGATGTTGGGGGCCAACTCCAGTCTCCCTGTGTTGGTCCTATTAACTCCCAAAATGAAACCGTCCTTTTGGTCAAGTTTTGTGGTGGATAGCATGGCTATCGGTAGTGTCCTCAAGACATTTTTGAGTTTTTAAAGCTGCAAAAATTAGCTTTTAGTTTTGGTCTTAGAAAATAATATGACCCATAAAGTCTTCTTTTCAAAATTTGCATAATTCACTTTCAACAGCTAACGTGTGTCCAAAAGTTGAGTGTTAGCTATGGAAAGTGGCGACTTTCAGCAGCTAAGGAGTGCTTTTCATAAGTCTGTGCACTGTTGAAAGTGGTGAATTTCAAAATGCCCAACAATCAGTTTCGCGGGTCGTGCGCCGTTGAAAGTACATACTTTCCGCAGCTATGTAGCGGTTTTCCAAAGGTTGTGCACTGGTGAAAGCGAAAACTTTCCGCAGCTAAGAAGCAGTTCTTAAGAGGTCACGCGCTGAGGAAAGTGAATACTTTCAACAACGAACGAGGGTTTTCCACAGGGTTATGCGCTAGTGAAAGCGGCAAGTATGAATAGCTAACAGAGGCGTTTTCCACGGGCCGTTGGTTGAAGAAAGTGGGAATCACGTGCGTGATATCCACGTTTGAAGGCAATGATGATATGATCATCCCACATCAGGCAAATCCAAATCATGCGTTGATGAGATTGGGTAATGATGGAAACTCAATTTTGCATGTCAGAGTAGGATCATGATTTGAATTCGGCTTAGAAAATCACGCTTCACAATCATGGCATCAAAGATGGCAAGTTCGAGTTCAGTGATGAAGGTACATAGGAGGTACCGCTGGCCTGACAATATCAAATCAAATTTCGGTTTCCATATCACACACCATTCATGGAGGTCTGTTGAAGTTTCATTTGTTTCAAAACAGAGCCGACGCCCGAAGTGTTTTCAACAACGCAGAACTTCGGCTCGACCAGTAGTTACAGGGGTTACAAATTGTCGGGATCTTCGAGTTACAGTATGGTGAGAAAACGCAGTGGTGCTCTACTTAAGAGAGAGTTGGATAGCTTGTCCTTTTTACAAACACACCCCGAAGTCCAGAGGCATTTTTCAAACGAAGGGTGTATTAGGTTTGTTGAAAGATTGCAAATCGGTTGCCACCAGTCTACGATAGAAGCTTTTGCCAAGACTTTCGATGGGAACAAAGCTCATGTTGGGCCCATGGAAATTAGAGTGGATGAAGCTGCTATTGCTGCAGCAAAAATCCTACCACGAACCGGTCAGAGATGGTTTAAAACCACTGCTCCCAAGAATTTGGATTTTAGAGTTTATTTGAAAGAGGGGTACATGCACAAGGCATGGAAAAAAGGCATGTTAGTTTCTTATCTAGACAAAGAATGGTAGGAGTTGTTCAAAGGTATCCAATTGTACATTACCTCGGAGGGCAGGTATGATAAACTTCTGATGTACCACTTCAAACTCCTGGATCATTTCACAGGCAAGAATCCTCTTAATTTTCCCTATTTCCTACATAAAAGTTTGACTAAAATTTGCAAGAAGATTAGAGCTCAACCCTCAAGCATGAAAACTACTCTGTGTCACTTCAGCCTCATAAAATTGATTATCCTGGAGGAATTGAAACAACAGGGAAGGAGATGGGAGCATTTCCTATTCTGGGAAGGTTTTGAAACATAGAACCAGGTTGCAAATGAATAGGGGAAGGGTTCAAAGAAACAACCATCTCCTCAAAGCAGTTCAAGAAAAAGAAGGACCCTTCCAGGACCTCCAGAAGACAGAATATTTGGAGTGAAGCCTCACAGGTTGAAGAGAAAGTTAAACTTTGAATAGACCACAGAGCAGACCACAGAGCAGAACATAGAGCGTCCTACAGAACAGAGTACAAGGAAGAATATATTAAACTTTCCCTATTCAGATTTAGAATCAGAGCAGCAAGATCAATGCCCTGTCACTGAGGATCCTGAGCAGACAATTGAGTGTGCACAAAACTATGAGACTTTCACTCATACAGAAGAGGGAGAAACATCAAAAAGATCCAAATCAAATAAGTCTCAGAAGATCAAGTATCTCAAGGAGGTAATTGCCCAGCAAGAGGTTTTGGAAAGGGTAATTAAAGAAAGGTATAAGAAGTTGTCTGAGAACTTTGAAAAAACCAATACTGCATTCGAGAGATTGGCTAAGGAAAGTGTTAAAGAGAAGAAGAGGAAGAAAAAAATTACCAAAGATTACAATAGCCTGTGGTGTCTTGCCAAACGCCTTAAAAGGAAGATAAGAAGGTTAAAACAAAAGCAGAGGCAAAAATCTCATCCAGATCTAAAGGTTCTCGCTCAAGTGGCCATTAATATGCAAGGTGAGAAATCGGGAACACACTAAATTTTGATGAAATCGAAATTTTGGAGGTGAAAACGCATTTTGAGTGCAATCGGGACTTTCACCAGTGCAAAGCTATCATTTTATGACCCGTTAGTTGTGGAAAGTGATGGCTTTCAACAGCTAACCCGCGAAAAATTAGACGATTGCGCTGTTGAAAGATGGGAAAGTAATTTTTGAAGCCAAGGACACGAAAATTCATTCCAAACAGGTTTTGACGGGGCTCCAGTTTATCAGTGGGCTATTAGATCACATGCAAAGGGTTCAGCATCAGAGGTTCGAGAGAATTTTGGTAACACATGAAAAACCATTTCCTAAAAAATCAACCATGAACATTGGGAGATCCAACTGTCAAAGACAGGTGTCCTGTTATTCTTCACCACATTGCAGATATCAGGAGCTGAAGGATGCAGATGGCGATTTTGGAGATTGAAGGCAGTTCGACTTTTAAGTTTAGTTGTTAAAGACTTTATTTTCAAGTTGTTTAGATAGAATTGAGTTTTCTTTATTAAATACAGATCCATGTTTTTAGGATCTGTATAACTGTTTGTAAGAGGCTATAAATGCCTATTTTTGATATGAAACAAGGGTTCAAACTGGGAGACATTTTCATGCCATTGTATAAACTCTTTTTGCAGAAATAAA
>SNQJ01S0015693.1:93954-107301 GCA_010110895.2 Picea sitchensis | reverse complement strand
ACTGTGTATGTGTATGATTGTTCATTTGTTCATTACTTATTTACTCTGCAGTTATTGGATAATAATGCTTCATTGATATAACACTTGGATTATATGGTTAAATTTCTCTATTACTGATTCACCCCCCTCTCAGTAATCCAACATCATTAGCTATGGAAAGTGACAGCTTTCAACAGCTAACCCGCGAAAAATTAAATGATTGCACTATTGAAAGCTGGGAAAGTAATTTTTGAAACCAAGGACACGACAGTTCATTCCAAATAGGTTTTGAAGGGGCTCCAGTGTATCAGTGGGCTATTAGATCACATTCAAAGGGTTCAACATCAGAGGTTCGAGAGAATTTTGGTAACACATGCAAAACCATTTTCTCAAAAATCGACCATGAACGTTGGGAGATCCAACTGTCAAAGACAGGTGTCCTGTTATTCTTCACCACATTGCAGATATCAGGAGCTGAAGGATGCAGATGGCGATTTTGGAGATTGAAGACAGTTCGACTTTTAAGTTTAGTTGTTAAAGACTTTATTTTCAAGTTGTTTAGATAGAATTGGGTTGTCTTTATTAAATACAGATCCATGTTTTTAGGATCTGTATAACTGTTTGTAAGAGGCTATAAATGCCTATTTTTGATATGAAACAAGGGTTCAAACTGGGAGACATTTTCATGCCATTGTATAAACTCTTTTTGCAGAAATAAAGTGGAGTTTTCCTTCGTTTGCAATACCAGAATTATTCATCTTTCATTCTTTGTACTTTAATTTTAGTTTATTCTAGTTCATAAAGACTGTTACCTCTTTGTTGAACTCATAGGCTTGAAATTAGAGGATTCCTTTCTGTCTTGTATTAGGCCCTACTTTCACTAGTATTGGCAAATCAAGAATAGTTTTCTCCATACCCTCTTTCAATTATTGGATCTGGTTATTGTTTACTGAAAGCACTGTATCTTTAAATGTGTGATGAGCTGTTTCTTAAACAAACCATTGAATACCCCATTGTCCCAAACACCTAAAAATCATTATTTCTACGTTACCAAGCATCCTTAGCCTACAACCCTAAGGAGTTTCTTGGAGTGATAACAGGTCCATAGGGAAAACCCTTGATTTCTCAAGCCTAGTTTTTGATAGAGGGAACCATTATGTCTTGTTAGGTATGCTGTTGATTGCTATGATTTGGTGTTGTATTATTGACAATGTCAATTACTGGCGCGTCCCTGTGGATTATGTTGACAGTGGTGTTGGTTTTGGTATTTAGTCACTTCATTGGTTATTATGACATTTGAATTATTAACCCATCATTAGTTATAATTGATTAAGTCACAACGATGCTTCATGCGTGATGCATTGGTTTGTGTGGGATTCCTTCAACATGTTATGTTGACTTTATGGTTTCTGTAACTATGTGTTTTAAATTGACAATGGGAGAATTGAAACCATGGTAATTATGGCATGACCATCCACTATATATGCTATGGATATTATTTGATTGCGTCATTAGACATGGTCACGGGTTTTTAAAAAAATATGGTTTTGTTGCAATTTGATCGATTTGTGAGATGAGATCGGGAATATTGTTGTTGCCTCATTGTATTAGATTGATAGCCTAGTGTTGTGGATGTTTAGATTCATATTAGTTGGACCTGTACAGTCACAGAAATGCTCTTGTGTTTCGTCGAATAGTCTGTGTATTCCACAACATAGTATGAGTTGAAATGGTGATTGTTGTCTCTGTGTTTAAATGGCAAGTTAGGATCTTTGCAATTAAAATATTGATGGTTTTATTTGGCTGTCCATTATGTGCGTTGATGAATATCATGCATCATAGCAGAGAAAGGCACAGGTTCTGTGACAATATAATCTTATTACAATTTAATTATTGAATGAATTAAAGGACAAAATCGGGCACGATTTTTGTGTCTGTATTTGATTATTGAAATAATTCATGGGTAGTGGTTGATGAGTTGATGCTGAACATAGTGGAAATAAGTGACTGCCTATTCATTTGGAAATTGTTCTAAAACATTAAATGGACAATGAGAAGAAACACAACTCTTCTACATGTTGTTGTGGGATGCATATTGTCTTGTTTTGGTGACACTATGTTGAAGATCTAATTACAAACAATGAGCAAGTTAATGCACATAATTGATTGAATTATACACATTAGTTTTTCATTTGATCACAATGATTATTTGGTTCGTGTTATTTCTTTTTACGTTTGATATATAATGGTTTTATGGATTACTTAATTAATTTTATGAACAATATTCACTCTCTTTCCCTGCCATTATTTCTCTTTTTTGCTAATTACAACCCCATCACCTTCCCACATTCATTTTTCACTCCCTGTTCTTAAAATTTAATTATATTTAAGAAGAATTATGTATTGAGGCAATTTGAAATCACAGTTTCTTGGTTGGATCATGGTGATATTTTCTTTGGTTTGCATTATAGTTTATTTTTCGTTGTCTTTAGGAAGAAACCATGTCTCTTTCCCCCTCATTTTATCATGTTTCGCTCAATACAAACCCCTCGCATATCCCATGACATTTTGTTCACCTCCTTCTCATTGACAACAATTAAACAATTTGTATGGATTGGATTGCATGAGTCTGATATGTTGTTGAGACAAAGTCTATTTTATATTTTTAAGGAGTTGTCATGTATGGTTGTAAAGGAACTATTTGATAATCAATCATGCATGCAGGAATGAGCCTTTTTAGCCGAGGTAGCTATGACAGAGGAAAACGAGGGAGAGGTAATTGGAAGAGAGGCCCAAGAAGGCCAAGATTCTCCATACACCTTGATGCTGACTCGCAAGAGTTAGGCCAGTTATTTCAGGCTGGATTTTTCAATTGGATTGGGAAAGGAGTGGTCCAACCTAGGCCTGAAAGGCGTCCCTTCCAAGCTCCACAAGCCCCTGCTATTCCCGTGCCCCCTCATGTCTCATTGCAACCCGAGGTTCCCGAAAACGATGGATGGCAAGAGATTTTCCACCCGACAGTATCCCAACATCGTGGCTAGACCAATTTGTCCTTACCTTCTCCCCCGCCTATCAATCAGATTGTCCAAGATGCACCTGTACACTCACCAGTGCAATCCTCCCATGCTAGAAAAAGATTGAAAACCGAGGCCTAGCATGCCCTTGAAAAAGGAAAATCCACTGTTGCCCCTTCCTCACCCTCCAATGGCTCTAATAAATCTGTGTCTTCCTGAATGCATTTGAGGGATGATTTTTCTCATGTGATCAGCGATATTAGGCCTAAAGGATTAGTGCAACCAAAGGCAAATTTAGAGAAATCAAAGGGTGACAACAACAACCAAGGAAATATTGCATCCCATAGTGGAAAATATGGTTTTTGAGTTTTATTTTATTTATTGTTGATGACGTTTGACTTCAGAAGTTTTGGACAACATGTTTTCTTTGGATATATGAGTAATATATTTTTGAAAATGATTTAAAATATCAATGAGATAAATTGTCAAATGTGAATGTGATGATGGGAGTCACAAGGAGGGGAGTTTTGCTTAATTAACTAGTTATGTTATGATTTTTAAGAGATAATTGGGAGTCACAAGGGGTGCCACCTACTAGTTATTATTTATTTATAACCCTTATTATGGTTTATTACTTTTCCCCCTAACTAAAAAGTTGGTTGATTTTTTAGTTAACTTAACTAATGAGGTAGTTCAACTGCTTAAACCAATTCTAATTGCTTAAAAGCAAAAGGAAAGGGAGGAACAAGAAGAGGATAGAAGGAGAAGCATACTAAGGTTTTATCTTTGAGTTTATGTTGAGATAGTTTAGTTTTCATTCATTCCTTAATTGATCATAAGCATACTTCTTTTTTATGATAGCAGGGTCTTATTGTAGACAACAAGATTCAGGGTTGAATCACATCATTCAGACACTTGTTTTTCAGAGGTGTTGATATATCTTTGATAGTCTATGTAGACTTGTCTGTTTGTGAATTAGTTTTCATGACTAACAAAGGCTATTGTGCAGAGTCGAGGGGGTAGAAATCTGTGACAATCTAATCCATATTTTAGAGTTCATTTTTTTGGTTTTATGCTAGAGGTCCTTTTGTATGTTTCATCGGGGATGTCTAAGTTTTACTTTGGTCCAAAACTTCTTCACGAAATTTTGTAAAGAGAATGACTCTTTGATGAATTGGAATGAAATAAAGGATTTCTTTATGTCTCATATGTCTTGATTATCATATTGGTGTCTTTACTTATGTCTCTACATTTATTTCATCAAATATTATATTCAGAAAATCATATAAATAATGATTTTTCCAACAAGCTTTTATTTATAAAAAGACTAGCCTAAGCACTTGTAGTCAATACTTGTGAGTTAGGATATTATTTTTGATGGCTATAAACATAGGGTGACATTCCCGTCTATTTTTCTTTAGCCAAGTAGAATCTAAAAATGCTTGAGTAAGATCATTTCATATCTTTTCCTCAACAGATGACAATGCTTCAAGCCATAGATATTTCTACTAATCAATTCATTGGTTACATTCCAAGCACACTCAAAAGTTGAAAAGAACTAGAATAACTTAATCTTTCCAACAATGCACTTGAAGGTCTAATTCCAATTTGAATGGGAGAACTTCAAAGTCTTGAGGACATGGATTTCTCCTACAACAACTTGTCAGGTGGAATACCCATGTCATTGGAAAATCTCAAAATGCTCAACCACTTGAATTTTTCTTTCAACAAGTTGTTAGGAGAAGTCCCTAAAGGATAATTTTTCAAAAATATTGGTGCCACAAAATTTATGGGAAACCCTCGCCTATGTGGACCTTGGGTAATTTTGTCTCCATTCCCTACTCACAAACATAGAAGTGTTTGGCATGTGAAAAGAGTTATCATTCCTATTGTTGTAGTTGCACTCATTGTTGTATTGTGTTTTTTTATGGGAGTCTTGTGGATTAAAAATCGTAAGAGACATATTCTTAGAGAGATTGGGGCATCCTTAAATGTGGGACATCTAAAAATTTCTTATGGAGAGATCATCATTGCAACAAATGAATTTAGTGATGCCAACTTGTTAGGAGTTAGTAGTTTTGAGAAAGTTTACAAAGGAGTTTTGAACGATGGCACAAGTATTGCAGTCAAGCTTCTAAATTTGGAAAATGAGGGGGCTCATAAGAGTTTTGACTGGGAGTGCAAAATTTTGAGTAAAGTTAGGCACTAGAATCTGATTAGAATCATAACCTTTTATTCATAGCTCCAAATGAATTCTTTGATATTTCCATTAATGCCAAATTGAAGCCTAGAAAAGTGGTTATATCCTGACGGTGAAGAAGAAAGTCATTTGAGTTTGACTCAAATGTTGAATATAGCAATAGGCATTGCACAAGGCATGGTGTATCTTCATATCCATTGTTTCGTGCAAGTACTCCATTGTAATTTGAAACCTAGCAATGTTTTTCTGGGCAAAGATATGACAACATATTTAACAGAATTTGGAATTTCTACCATATGTCTTGCAAATTCATTGGATTCAGTGCTCACTTTGACACATGCACTCAAAGGATTTGGAGGTTACATTCCTCCAGGTATTATTTGAACTAGTAGCATGTTAGGTAATCTCATGAATTTCCTATTTTTCCTAAACATTGTGAATACAAATTTTTACAATGAGGATTTCTAAATGCATAATATGGATTGGGTAGGTGTGTCACAACAGAAAGTGATGTTTATAGCTATGGAATAATGATATTGGAGATGTTGATTTGAAATAATCCCATCACAATATGTTTGTGGAAGAAATGTACCTCCAAAAATGGGTGGCTAGCAATTTTCCAAACCGAGTAGGGGAAGTGGTTGACAAACAACTATTGAGGATTACTAGTACAAGAACTGAAGAAGATAAGGATCTCAACTACCTCAAGAAGTTAATAAGTGTGGTTTTTATTTGCACAAAAGAATCTCCTGAAGGACGACATACTCTGATGGATATTGGGGGAAAAATGAAAAGCTTCAGAGACACTTTTCTGGGTGCTTTTGGAAATCCAAATTTCAGATCAGATATAATGCATTTGCTAGGTTGTGAAAGTACTACTCACAATAACATCGAGGAAGGCCAAATTTCTTCGACATTCTAGTTTTTTTTTAAGGAGAAGTGGTTTTATAACTGAACTATGAAGTAATTTGGGTACATTGAGTCCCAATACTTCCTTCTATACTATTGATTGGAAACACCTCTAGGATTAGCCAATGATGTTCCCACTCGCACTGTAGTCCTGTTTTGCATGACAGGAAACAAAATTGTTTTCAAGGCATTGGCTCACAAATATAAATTGACATAGCACTCGGTGCTGGAAAATTTTATAGTGATAATGTGCCTATTTACCATGCTTTATGTTTTGTTTTTGCTGGGAGATGACACTAAATAGAAAATGAGATGCTTTTTTTGTGCACATTGTTTTTTTGTTTTCATAGTTTGTTGTACTTGGTCTTATTACCTCTTTTGGGGTAGCTCAAACATTACATGATTTATTTAATATTTCTCACTTGGATATTTCTTTTGACAGGTTGAAGGATGTATATTTTTCCTAACATTTTCTATCCCATTTCCCTAAATTTCAATGCAAGTGCCTCATCAGCTATATCACCTCTTTTAAGTTTTGGTCATTTCTATTCACAAATCTTCCCTGTGATCACTGTGAACCTACATGATTTAATATTTAGAATATATTCTTTAATTTTGAAGATAATGGCCCATCGTTTTATCCCTACAACCAATATGAGGAGATTGGATTATGATATATTTCTTTATATGCTCATAATCCAAGGATAAGTTTTTGTTGTATTGTTTGATTTTTATTTGATGTATCAAATGATATGGTTTCTTCTCATCAGGGTAAATAGAAGAATAATAAAAGTTTCTCAACCTTGTATTTAAGATTCGACATCTAGAATTTTTTTATATAATATCAAGATTCTCCTTCTTATATATCCCTTCTGATCTGGATTATTTTGAGAATGAAATGAAGACAAAAATATAATTGATATATAATAAGGAAATATATAGTGATAATGAAGAGAACATAGAAATATAGTGAAAACATTCTATTAATGAACAAGAGAGAAAAACACTATAGAACACAAACTGGCAGAATGGGGTAGCCTATCTCTGAAAAGAAAGAGATGTTGGCTACGCTTCATTCAAAAAAATCTTTACATCACACTCCATTTCATGCTTAAAGGGCCTCCTTCACCTCAATTATATATGAGAGAGTGAGAGGAGAACAATTCCCATGATGCATGTGGCATAAATTGGACTAAGTTTATAAAATTCCATAGGCATGTAAAATGCTAGGACTTCCCGGTTGGTTACCCATCCCAATACTACTCTATCCTGAGCGTGCTTAAATGTAGAGTTCTAATGGGATCTGGTGCATTAATGCTATGATGTAGGAATTTACATAAGACCACTAGGAAATCATTACATGATGTATGTAATTAACAAATGAATATGACATTACATTCCCCATCAAAAGGGTGAATATCATGGTTTATCAAAAACATAGGCTCAAAATGGTGATTCAGTGGAAAAGGTGGATGTCCACCGAGATCCATTTGGATAATTCCTCCCCCTTAGGAAGCAATGGTCCCCATTGTGTCAAGTTCCATTGGGAGATGGGGAGACTTCTTCCAAATCTGAAGCTTGGTGCATTGCTTGCTTTGTTGAAGAAGCTGTCATGCTTAGCCTATTGAAGGTTGTCATGAACCTGTTGTTGGAGGGGTTGGATCCGTTCAACTAATCTAGCTACATGATCTACCTGAGTGTGGGAGGAATATGTCGGTGAAGATGAAGCATAAAGAATATGAAGGGTTATACTATAACCTTTCTTGACTGGGCAGTGTGGAGGCACCCTCGTAGGTGCATCGAGAACATCTTGCTACTTGTCTACAATCTTGTCGATCTTCTTCTGCTAGATAGAAAGGTCTTGGGATAAGGATGTAGTGGTTGTAGTGTCATTCTATTCACCTTATGATCAGATTGTGAAGAGGATAAACTTTGAAGTATGAGAGATTACTTTGTGACATTGTTTTGGTGGGAAAATACTTAGAACTACCTTTAGTATCTGGTATAGCTAACCCCCCAGAGTAACAATGACACTATGGGGTCAAGAATCATAAACAACATGATGCGTCCACAAATATGGTTGGCCTTATAGAACATCATAGACTTCCAGTGGGGAAACATCACACAATATGTCATCCTTGAAGGGATTGATAGCATAGGACAAGAGACACTACTGGCTGACATGAATATCTTGACCCTGGAGAAGACACCCGATGTTGTATGGTTGCGGGTGTGGTTTTGTTGGAAAATCCAACTGCTTGACAACCTCTATTGAGATGATGTTATTTTGGCTTCTGCTATCAACAATACAATGAAGTGGGGTCCCCTTCACCCACATCTATGAATGGAAGAGTCAATCCCCCTCCTTAGGATCCTCTTCTAGTTGGATTGTTGCAGTTGTGATAGTAGAAGTGGGTTTTGCATCAATGATCTGTCTCCTTTTATTATTTTTTGAATTAGGGTCCAAGTCGAGATTTGACTCTTTGTCTTTGAGCTTGGCCACCAATGAATGTATTGAGAAACAATCATCAGTTTTGTGCAAAGGGTTGTTGTAGAACTCACACCACTTTCCAATGTCTTCTTAAACTTCCCGTTACCCTTCTTTGCCTACATCTAGGATTGTCTCTCTTGAGGTTGGCCTTCCTTGATCTATCCTTCATTATGTAAGTTAGAGTTTCCTTTTCCATGCTTCGCCCACTTACTCTGGTGCTTGAATTTTTTCTCAATTTTGACTGCATATCGATAAGCATCTCCCAGTGAGGTGATGTCCAAGAAATCCATGTTTGTTTGGATGTTCCTGTGTAGACCACTGCATTACTTTAAAACTAGGTGTCACTTGGAGTCTTTAATACCTAGGTTTGAGCACAAGGTATGAAAGATGTTGGTGTACTCTGGTACCGTATGGTATCTTTTTTTATGTAGAGTTCTCCATCTCATGTATTGTTCATCATAGTTTTTGATACGGTATAAATCCTCCTTTAGGGAATCTACAAAGGCCTCCCAAGTGGTTTCTCTCCCAAATAGTGTATATTCATCTACGGTGTACCTCTCCCAGTAACGTTCCCACCAAGATTTGACATGGGGAAGGGATTTAAGGAGCGCGAAGGTGATATTTTCACTATTGGAAATTTTTTGGATGGAGTAATAACCTTCTAGCAGATTCAACCATTTTTCTAAAGGATCTGCATCTATCTAGCCTTCAAATAAGGGTATATCAAAATTGACTTGTACCTTGAAGGGTGTCGCACTTGCAAAATGGCTTCTTGTCGAAGATGCCTCAACCGCCACCATCGGTAGTCTTCAAAGGATCTAAGCAAAGTTGTCTATCATCTCGTTCCTTTGTCGCATGAGGGATTCCTCACACAACGTCTTGAAATGATTTCTTTCTTTATCATCTCTCTTTTCTTCCACCATGGGAGGTTTCTTAGGCTAGCAAGAGAAGTTTTTCTCAAGCGAAACTAGCTCAAGACCCAACTGTCAATACCCTAACCTCGTCAGGGAATTTCTCTGATAAACAACAAGGAGCATCCTGATCTGATACCACTGATCCAAATTATTTTGAGAATGACATGAAGACAAAATTATAATTGATATATAACAAGGAAATACACAACAATAATGCAAAGAACACAAAAATATAGTGAAAACCAACTTCTATTAATGAACAAGAGAGAGAAAAATTGTAGAACAAAAACGAGAATATTGGGGTAGCCTATATATGAAAACAAAGAGATGCGAGCTACGCTTCATTCACAACAAGATTTACTTCACACTCTATTTCATGCTTAAAGAGCCTCCTTCACCTCAATTATATATGAGAGAGTGAGAGGAGAACAATTCCCATGATGCATGTGGGATAAATTGGACTAATTTTATAAAATGCCAGGACTTCCCGAACGATCACCCATCCTAGTTCTACTCTAGCCTAAGCACGCTTAACTGGGGAGTTATAATGGGATTCGATGCATTAACTTTATGATGTAGGCATGTACATAACACTGCTAGGAAATCATTACATGATGTTTGTAATTAACAAATGAAGATGACATTGCATTCCCCATCAAAATGGTGAATATCATGGTTTATCAAAACCACAGGCTCAAAATGGTGTTTCACTGGGAAAGGTGGATGGCCACCGAGATCCATCTGGATCACCTTCATATTAAACTATTGTTTTAATTCAGATTTGTGGGAATCTAGACTCTATTTTTTAGGCATGTACAACTTTATTTTCATTTTTTTCTATCTAATGATATACATCATGATGCATCTTTTGTTTTTGGTTTTCTATTCCACAAGAATCCCTTTGTGTTAGGACATTAGTTGATATATGTTTCTTATTTTCCTAGTGTTATCACACATTTTTTAGTTTGGGAAAATCCCAACCCAACAACAAGTGTGAGACACAACTAAGGAAACCTATCACTATCACCTCAATAGATATCCCCCTCATTTTAGTGATGGAAAAGTTCAACAAAAGGGAGTATTATCGGGTGACCCTAGGGGAATTGAAAGGGGAGAGGGAAAGAGTTGAAAGAGACACCCCTATAGGTCACAATGAAAAGGTTCTAGGGGCTTGATGGGGGATGAGAATCAATCAATGAAAGGTTGCCAATGTATAGTGCCTACAAAAAAAATGTTAGACAACCTAAACCAAGACAATATATGATGAAATGATCCCTATAACAAGAGGGAAACAATAAGTTATTCTTTTTGTCCCAAAATTGTATCAGTAAGGAATTATATATCAGCAATGAAGAATTACAAGAACTTCAAATTGAACAATCAAAATCAGTATATGATATTGGAAAATAAATCTTGGAACTAGTAAACAAAGTTCCAATGTTTAGACCAAGAATTTGATGAAAATGAGGGTTGTAAGAAAGTGTTATTAGTAGAGAATTGTAACATCCCTATGGTTGTAGAAAAATATTACTACAACAACAACTTTTAACCAACAAAATCAGCACGCACGACACCCAATCAATAGCTCCTGAAAAGTAGATCAAATTTCACTACTTGCATACAAATTTCAGTGGTCAAAGTAAAGGAAACTTGTTGAAAAAAGAGAGTTTACTACAACCATAATGAATATAAATTAATGTATATTACAAAAATCTAACCACATGGTCAATCAAGATACCCTTGGAAGACAAAAGAGCCAACACCATGTAAAATTTAAATTCAACTTGAACAATTCCAGAAGGTAAAATTTCACGTTTACCAATGAAATAATTAACAATCTCCAATGCAAAGTACTAGTTCCTTGTTATTGGGTGAATGGAGTCTCTTCCTTGGAAACAAAGTTAGACAAAGAGGAATAAGAGATTCATGTTTAGATTTAAACCCTTATAAAACCCAACAACACTCCTTCCAAGTCGTCTAGCTTAAAATCAAAGATGAAATAGGGTTTGATGTTTCTCTAGGGGCTTAAGCCCTCTTACTTCCTAGAGAAACAAACCCTAGCTAAGCCTTGCAACAAGGGTGAAAATATTCTTATTTATTATTGCAAGTCTTATATCACTTCAATAACAAAAATAAATAAACCTTGGTGGAGGGTGTAAACCCTTTTACTCCTCCTAGGGTTTAAGATATATTTCTTGATTTTAACAAGTAAAATGACAATAAATTGTGTAAATACTCACCAAAATCCAAGAGATAGCATGCAACAATTGTTGGTTTGTTATATTCTTTGCAGTGAAAGTCTAGTCGAGGTGAATCGACTGATGGTCGAAGTTGAGGTGGATCAACAACAAGTCAAAGTCGAGGTGGATCAACAATAAGTCAAAGTCGAGGTAGATCAACAACAAGTCGAAGGCCGAGGAAGTCGACTAGGTAAATTTGAAGTCGAAAATATAGATGACAAGTAAACGCACAAGAGGTTGAAGTGTAGGAGTGAGATGAACGACTGGAGATTGAATGAAGTCCAACTGGTATTCGAATGATAAACCTGACTTGGAGTCGATTGTAACAGAATCCCGAGATATGCGGGATTTGTAGCCAATGATATGCATGGATATATAACCTTTTTTTGGGCACCAATATTTAGGGTTTTTCTTGTTGTAAATCCTATAAAGAGGAGTATTGTAAGGTCATAAAGGCTTTTTTTATAAGGTGATCATAGAATTCACTTTTGTAGGTTAACGTGTGTGTAAGTGTAGGTTGTTGGTCATGCATATGTAAGCCGAATTCGCTATAGGGTTGTTCTTGCTAGTGCAAGAGGGTATGATGTCGATTATGTCTTAGGTGTGGACCAAGATTAGACATGTAACATTTTATTTATATTGAATAAGACAACAAGAGAGCAGAACGCTGAAAGGAATGTTGGTTTTTCTCGGTTAAGGGTTCCAGGGTAAAATTTCGGTGTACTGTGTGATTTCTTGTTTTCATTTGTGTTCTTGATTAAAATATTCTTCTCTTATGCTAGGATTAGTTTGGAAGTGTCCTACATTTATTGACATTTGGTACCAATATTAATTCTTCCCTAAAAAGTGAGATATCAGAGCAGTGTAATTCTTTGGCGAGTATATAAGATCTTGTTTTTCCAATCTTGAATCTGAGAACTAAACCCTAGGTACAGTAAGAGTCGTAAGTCATAAATTGTTTTAAAGATCACGATAAATAATGGTGAGAAATTGCATAATAGAGATAGAAATATTCAATGGCCATAATTTTGAGCTTCGGAAGCTTAAAATGGAGGATCTTCTTGTGGATCGAGAACAATGGACAATGGTTTGTCCAGGTACCCAGCTGAAAAGCATGTTTACAGAGGAATGGGAGAAACTCGAAATAAGAGAAAGAAGTATGATTCAACTTTGTCTTGGATATTTAGTGTTACTGAATGTATTAGGTGAAGATTCATCTAAGAAACTATGGGACAACATGGGAATCTTATACCAGTCGAAATATCTGGTGAATAAGTTGTTTCTCAAAATGAAACTGTATCTTCTGAGGATGAGTGATGTAAGTTCAGTCATTGAGCATTTAAATGCATTTAACACCATGTTAAGCCAGTTATCATCTATTGTTAAGAACCAAATATCAAAATAGCATAAAAAAACCTCAGAATAAGTACTCAATGCCTTGACAAAGAGACAATTTCAGATAATAAGCTTCTTCGAGGGGGAAACCTCCTTATACACCAAATAAATTTTCAAATACAAGAGGATTCCAAATGAAAAGGTATCCTTGGTATATAAAGGAGACTAGAAGGTACAATTACAACTAATGGACCCAAGACAACAT
>SNQJ01S0015693.1:77156-90707 GCA_010110895.2 Picea sitchensis | reverse complement strand
AAGTCTGTTAAAACATTCTTAAACTTTCTTCAAGAGATCATGAACATTATACAGAATATGGATAGTAAAATTAAAAAGCATCAGTCACACATAAAGTATACACAGAGACAGATATTCACGAGGAAACCCATAAAGGGAGAAAACCTCTTCTTCTTCGAAATGATAGACAGTCTTTTAAGTTCTGTACATCATCTTTCATTGAGCACCAACTCAATGTGAGGCTGCTACCTCTATTTTACAAGCTGCAACTTGTTTGAGAGCACCAACTCTCTGGTTTCTCTAGCACCCACTCCCTATAAGTTCCAGCACCAACTAGATGGAAGCACCAACTTCCAGTTACACAGGCTCCAAACTGTATAACAGAGAACACTTGTTCTCCCTAGCACCACCCTGCCACCCTGTTTTGTCTGGCTGCCACCAGATGGAAGCTACAACTTCCTGTGTTCAAGCTCCCACTTGAACCTCTGAGGACAACAGTCCTCCCGAGCACCTCCCAACCTCCCTATAACATAAATTAACATATAAACATTCAACTGCACAGATACATCAATTCTTACCAATCTTTCTTTGTTCTGTACATCTGGTCATCCTCTAACTGTTCTGCAATTCATTTCTTCCTCTGTATGTCTATCAGGTCTGCACTGCATCAACTTGTTTTGTCATTCTTCTCTTCTTTGACTTGTTCTATTATTCTTCTCTGCATTTCATCTCACACTGCACATATGCTCAATCTCCTCTTGCACATTCTCTGCTTTTCCTTTTCTTACACTTTCATTCTTCTGTCATACAGAACAACCAACATAACACAGTCTGTCTCATTTTCTTTTTATACCCACCTACGTGACTATTCCACTTCACATTCACTTCGGAAAATGAAAGACCACAGTCCAAGCAACTAAAACGCCAACTGATTGGCCATCATGAGTCCGTTTCACTAACAGATTTGTAACTGAAAAAATAACTGTGAGAGAGAGAACAGTAACCCTCCGATCAACACTTGTTCTGACGGTTCAGATCATTCCATGATTTCGCATATCGTGATTTCGACACTCCTGATGTTCAATGTTATTGTCACTTCCATATCCCGATCCCTGGTACTCCGTGAAGAAATCAGATCAACGGTCCAGATCACTTCTTGATCTGACGGTTCAGATTCAGTCGAGATTTCATACATCGCAATTTCGACACTCTTGGCGTTCAATGTTATTGTCACTTCCAAATCCCGATCCCCAATACTCCGTGAAGAAGTTAGATCAACGATCCAGATCACTTCTTGATATGATAGTTCAGATTCAGTCAGGATTTCATACATCGCGATTTCGATACTCTTGGCATTCAATGTTCTTGTCACTTCCAAATCCTAATCCCCGATACTCCACGAAGAAGTCCGATCAATGGTCCAGATCACTTCTTGATTTAACAGCTGCGATTAAATCGTAAATTCGTATATCGCGAAATCGGGGTTCCTGTTGAATTGTTTCTTTGATATATCCAACACGCGATCCTTGAAACTCTGATATGGAGTTACATCAACGATACGGATCCAAGCTTGATTTAACAACTGTGATTGAGTCGCCATTTCACATGTCGCGATTTCAACATTCTTGTACTTTATGTTGCGATCCAATGATGGTCGGACCCTGCACTCAGATCTAAAGCCCGAGATCTATCCTCCTCTTCAGCGCTTTTCCTATCTTCATTCAGATCTGACGATCCTTGTTCTTTCGGGAACTTGAAGGAGATCCAACGAACATAAATTCTTCTCAAGCGATCATCACTACTGTACTTGCCATCAATGACCTTGCCATCAATGAAAAGTATATGCTACCTGTAAAACACGCCAACAATCCTCTGTACATTATTCCTATACTCATACCATTCGCTGTCTGTTAAATGTTTGCCAACAAAAGCAACGAAGGTAGCCTTCCAGACATTTGTTCACTATCTCGGTTTGTCCATCATATTGATTATGATGAGATGATCTATGAGCCAATTGATTACCCAAACAAGAAAATAATTCTGTCCAAAAATGTCTAGTGAAGATGGGATCGTTGTCACTTACAATAATCTTTGGGCTTCCATGTAGCTTTCGAACTATCTACATGAATGCGGTGGAAACTATACTGGTTTTGAAAGGATGAGAGAGTGCACAAAAGTGTGTGTACTTGGTTAGTCTATCAACAATCACCATGATGACACTCTTTCCTTCAGACTCCAGTAACCCTGTGAGGAAATCCATGGAAACCTCCTCCCAACGCTGACTTAGGATGGCTAATGGTTTTAAAATATCCGGGGTCTTAATTGTTTCCACCTTATATTGTTGGAAAACCAAAAATTCTACCACAAACCTTTGAACATTAGTTTTAAGGCCATCCAAAAAAAATTCCTTTTTGACCCTATGTTAGGTTTTCAAAAATCCTGAGTGCCCTCCTACCAAAGAGGTGTGCAATTCCAAGAGTACCTGTTGTTTGAGTTGGGAGTTATTACATAAATATAAGCGATCTTTGTATCATAGTGAATCATTTTTCCATGTAAATGTATCTGATGCACCAGAATCCTGCTGCAACCTTTGAATGAGAGTCCACACATTTTTGTCATTCTTCCATTCATCCCTCACGTATATTATCCAATCGGGTTGGATGATCGAGATAGAATAGAGAAAGGCCTCAACATATTCATCCTTTCTTGAGAGTGCCTCTACCACAACGTTTTGCTTCCCTTTTTTGTAGATGATTTCAAAATCATAACCCAACATCTTGGTCACCCATTTTTGTTGTTCTTTTGAAGATAATATTTGTTCCAAGAAGTATTTAAGAATATCATGATATGTTTTGATATTGAAGTGCCTACCTATTAGGTAAGGATGCCATTTCTTCAATGCATGTAGTATTGCCATCATTTCCTTCTCATAAATGGGTTTGTGTATGTAATATCCCCAAAGATGAGCCCCAGTTGTATTTATGAATTGTAATTATGTTTATAGGTTGGTGATTTGAGTGGTTGTAAGCTGAGAGACTTATGTGTTTATTAGGCTGGTGAGCCAGATGCTAAGGCCAATGAGCCTGATTTTGTATATGTAAACACTCGCATCATTAATAAAATTACACTGTTGCGTGTAGACCGACCATGAAAAAGAGTTATGGGGGACTAAACTCCACTAGGTAGGGTATGAGAGGGGGCTAAGTGTCTATTCCTAGGGGCTAAGATAGAGGGCTTACCTCTAAGGGAATAATATTTTTTTATTATTTCCCAAAAAAACTATGGTTGACATAAGTCGTGTTGTCCTAAGTTTTTGGGAAAAAGGGGAACGAGTGCTAAGTGGAACTCATGCGGCTTCGGGAAGACATGTGTCAACCTGGGCACATGTAGATTATAACTAGGAAAGCTAGCTCGTTGGGGGGTTCTCTTTCCATTCTGGCATTTCTCCCCATCCTTGTGTCTAGATCAATTTGGAATTTCCTCACGACCCTTACATTTCTTTGGAGGTCTTTCCCCTTCCCGATTGACCAGGGATTCATGCATTGATCCATTTCTCCATCATCATCACCTCTGTATCTAGTACACACCTTTGGAATCGTCCAGCCATACTTGAGTTATCCCATGTGTCTCCTATGGATCCTGACACAATTGTATTCTCCTAAGCCGTGTTGCGTCTTAGCGTTTAGCTGTTTCCATTTTTGGTGTCCATACCCATATTCTGTTGATGTCATCACCCATGTGTAGCTGAATGTTGTTGATTGTTTCTTAGGATCTGAATTGAAGAAGCATGTTGTCAGACCTATGAGAAACTCTCCCAGGTGAGAGAGTTTGTTGGGAAGTGAGTTCTCCTGGAATGGAGTCCCGTAGCAGCTATAGTACTCTGAGACTTCTAGTCCAGCCTATTGATGAAGCCCAAGGTAAGGGAGGTGTAGTAGTCGATGGACTTGAATTAGTGAAGGTGTACCCTCTTGGGGTGGAGCAAGAGTGTGGGGAATGAGGGTCTATGGGTTGTGGGCATAAGTGGCTCTTGGGATAAGAGATATTTCCTATTTTTCTATGCAACTTCCTTGTTGTCCTTGCCAAGCCTAGAATTCCCTTGCCCGGTGGAGTATAGTCCCAGCTCAGGGGTGACCCACTGTTGAGCGTGATGAGCAGTGTGGTCTAAGGCTAGGAGGTTTGTGGAAGGTCTGCACACAGTTAGTGGTCGTTGATTAAAAGATAAGTACCAATTCTGTGTTCGCTGTATGCTGTGTATTTGTATTTGCATTATAATTAATGAGTAATGCTTGTTTATATATATTTTTCATGTATGTGTTAAATGTTGGTTATGTTTAATTTCATTAGATAGGTATATCTGTTTAAGTGTGAATACCATATGTTATCTCTATCTTTTGGTTAAGTTTTATATGTGATTATTTCCACAAAGCTACTTAATGGCATGGCTTGGCCTGTTGTTTAAGGTCAGAATTTCATAGGATTTGTTATCAGAAAAAAGAAAGGCAAGTTTAAGGATTGTTTGGGTAGTGTTACCCAGTAGGGGATAGTGGTTGGGGATGTTACAAATTGGTATTAGAGCTAGTTGAGCTAAGTGAAGTGTCCGAGTGGTGGCCTTTCTCGTCCTATTGGTGGCTGGGGACATTACAAATTGGTATCAGAGCCAAGGTTCAAGCACTGATCCTGGATGGACCGGATAAGTGGTCATTAGAACCAAGGTTCAAGCACTGAGGCTGGATGGGCCAGATAAGTGGTTATTGAAACCAAGGTTTCAGGTTAAATTTTGTCAGGAGGAACCAATTTCAAACCTTAGAACATTCCTGAGTGCCAAGAGGTTTCCTTGGCCGTGTTACGAAGCTCAAGAGTAATGTGGTATTGGGTCACAGATTAATGTGGGACATAGGATCTATTCAGGAGAAGGAGGACAATTCATGACCGTCAGATCTGGAGAAGGTGTAGGAGGGTTAACCTGGAATCCCTTCAGACTTTGTGACTTTAGTGAAGCTAGGTACAAAAATAAGAGAAGGGCTGAAGCTCGAAGCTTCGAAGTCCCCGAAGTGGATCTACATCGTAGAACTAGGGAGAAGAGATCGATCATTGGATTGGGCCGAAGTTGGACTGGAACCGTTGGATCCAACCAAGGGTGGAAGTTACGGCGCGGTATAAAGGACAGATAGCTCCCGAAGCTTTGATGTCTGGAGCTAATATAGACCGTCCGTCAAGAGGGACACATGTCAAAAGATTGGCTTGTTCAGGATTTCGATGTTCAAGAGAATGAGTGTGTGATGAGGAGAGAACTCCCGAAGCCTGAAGTTCGGAAGCTTGAAGAGCTGAAGTAGTGAGTCATGATGACATCACATGGAGGTGACGTGGACCTCCCATATACCTACAATGTGCCCTAACATGGAATGTTTTCAGTTGTACTATGTGGGCCTTGAGGTTACATAACATAGTTAAAGGTCGGTGGACCCACATTGGCATTGATCACGAGAGTTAATTCCCCAAGGTAGTCCCGCAATCCAAACCATGGTTTTACCAGGGGATTACGTGTCAATGTCAAAAGAATCGTGGGATGAAAGGCGGGTTACTCCAAAATTCCATTGCATTCCCCTACAATTTGAAAGGCGTTAAGTGAGGTGACTATTTGGTATCTTAGTTCAAGTATGGAAACTGTGGGTCCCAGTGGATGCATGGCACCAGTTGGGAAGTCTGGAGACTTGACACTCCAGAAGGATGGTTCATTAGGAATGAAAGAAAGAACCTTCCGAAGTTTCATAATGCCGAAGTGACATGAAGTAATGATGTCACCAAAGGTGACATGGAAGTGTTCAGAGATTATGGTTCGTATGTTTGGAGGGGGGGTGCGGATGTGAAATCCTCCAAAGTGTCGAAGTCCCGTAACTCATATGCCTGAGGTTTTTGAATACTATGGAAGGTGAAGTAGTGAGTCATGATGACATCAGATTGGTTTTTGAATACTATGGAATTTGTTAAGGACTGATGGCCTGGAAAATTTCGGTTGACTGCACATTGTGTTTGCAGAATTAACGATTGTCAGAACCAAAATGAATTGTCGTAGAGTGCAGAAAATGGAGGAGGCACATACTGCTTTCAGTTCATAGAATGAAGCTAAAGGAATGGATGTCCATTTGGGAGTTGAAGGATCGAACTCCAATGGGCATGGAGAATAGATATATAAGGAGGGAAACATGATGAGAATCAGTGAAAGATTGTAGAAAGATGCCCAGACTCACCGAGAAGATAACAAACAACTCATGAAAGATAGGGAACAATAGGGAGAATTCAACATAAAGTTGATACAGAGCCTGGAAAGGATAGAAAAGAAATTGGATAAGGGGAGTGACTCCAGTAAATCATTAAGTCACGGGTCTCCTGATGAAAGGAGGAAATCAAGAAGTGTTTGCTGACACCATCATTACTCCCAAGGGAACTCTAAGAGGAGGGAACACAGTAGTTCAAGCCCATCTCCTATCATAAAGCATAGGAAATCTGGAGTGGATGAACTGAAGGGAGACATGAATAAGATCAAACCTCCTATGTTTGATGGAGAGCACCAGAAGGAGGAAGATGCTGAGACATGGCTTCTTGGCATGAGGAAATATTTCCAACTACAGAATTATTCCTCTCATGTAGAAGGAAGAATTGCAATGTATCAACTGAAAGGAAAGGAATCCATGTGGTGAGATCAACTTGTGCAGGTGCAACACATTAAAGAGAAAAATGTTACTTGGAAGGAATTCAAGAGGTATTTCGAAAAGAAATACTTAACTAAGAGATACTATGACAGAAAGATGAAAGAGTTCTTTGAACTCAAGCTGGGTAGTATGTCCATTGATGAATATGAGTGAAGGTTTTTGGAATTGCTGAAGTATGTCCCTTTCATCAAAGATGAGATTGTCAAAATTCAAAGGTATCTGAGTGGAATGCCACCTTCCATCGGTGACAAGATCTAGTATGATGATCCTAAAACTATGGAATAAACTATAAGGAGAGAAAAATGATTATATGAGAAGCAAAGAGAAAATCCCACTTTCCGGAAGTCTTGGGATGACAAGAAGAAGTTCAAGAAAGAGCAGAGGAAAAAGGGAAAAAAACCTCCCTTTTTCAGAGACATTCCTCAAGAACAACCATATTTTAGAGAGTAGAGAATGGATGAATTAGGGGGACAAAGGCCAAGGAAGATTCCCATTCAATGTTGGGGTTGTCAGGGAAACCACAAGTACAGATATTGCCCCCACAAAAATGGCAAAGTGAGAGTTGTCCACAGTGTTCAACAAGTAGAAACAATGGAGGACATGGGCAGTAGAATACCAAGGATCTATGCATCCCTAGACAACAAGCAATATGTATTTCAATCACACAGGATTGAAGTTGAAGGTATGATCAATAACCATTCCTTTACTATTTTAATTGATTCAGGTGCTAGTCATAGTTATATATATCCTAGAATGGTGGAAATTTTGCATTTTCCAAGAAGCAAGCATGGGAAATCTTGGTTAGTGCAGCTGGCTACAGGAGCCAAGAGAAAGGTTGTTGAGTTGGTGAAGTCATGTCCAATGGACATGAATGGAATGAGCATAAGGGATGAATTGAACATCTTACCTTTAGGTTCCTATGACTGTCTAATTGGGATGGATTCGTTGGACCAACACCATCAGGGATGATTTTAAGGATTGAAATTTATTTTAAAATGTAGAAACCTTGGCGAATCTTACTAATCCCTCATATGTCAACTCTAAATGTTTGGAGATATTTTTGTAAAAATATTCAAATTTATAAATATTTTATATAGTTTTTATAAAATTTTGGTGATTTTTAAGGTAAAATAATTTTATCCTATAGAATTTGGGTGAATCATTTTTAAAATAGCGAATATCGTTTTTGGAAAAACCATGGAAAATTAGCCCATGAGCTAAATTTAGCCCCTAAAATCATCCCTGAGCACCATGCCATCTTAGACTGTCATAGCAAGGCATTCACTTTCCTGGATGAGGAAGGAAATACAAAGAAAGTGCATGGAATGCCAAGGGAAGTTACTGTCAGAGAAATCTCAACAATGCAGTTGAATAAGTGTTACAAGAAGGGCTACAAAATATTTGCAGCTCATATGGAAGAAGCACCTGAGGATAATGTGTCAAATATTGAAGACCATGCAGTATTAAAAGATTTTGAAGATGTATTCCAGGAGGTACCAGGACTACCCCCAAAGAGAGATATTGATTTCTCTATAAACCTAATGCTTGGAGAAGCTCCAGTGTTAAAAACTCCTTACAGAATGAGTACACTAGAGCTGAGAGAACTGCAATTGCAGCTTGAAGAACTTTTGAAGAAGGGGTATATATGCCCAAGTGTGTCACCTTGGGGTGCCTTAGTCTTTTTCATGAATAAGAAAGATGGGACATTAATATTGTGCATCGATTTTCGACAGTTGAACAAAGTGACTATTAAGAACAAGTATCCTTTGCCAAGGATCGATGATCTCTTTGATCAGTTGAAGGATGACAAGATATTTTCAAAAATAGATCTCAGGTCAAGGTACCACCAGGTAAGGATAAAGGATGAATATATCAGCAAGACCACCTTTAGAACAAGGTATGGTCATTATGAATTCACAGTGGTTCCATTTGGGTTATCAAATGCACCCGCTGTTTTCATGTGCATAATGAATGGTGTATTCAGGGAATATCTAGACAAGTTTGTCATAGTCTTTTTGGATGAAATCTTGGTGTATTCCAAGTTGAAGGAAAAGCATGAACATCATCTAAATATAGTGTTGTAGGTGATAAGAAAGCACCAACTGTATGAAAAATCGAGCAAGTGCTCATTTTATCAAAAGAAGATCCATTATTTGGGACATATCATTTCAAAGGATGGGATAGCCATGGATCCTGAGAAGATAGAATCCATTAGAGAATGGTCAACGCCGAAGAATGTGACAAGAGTAAGATCCTTTATGGGTCTAGTTGGCTATTACAGAAGGTTCATTGCAGGTTTCTCAAGGATTTCTCACCCCATCACTTCCTTGCAAAGGAAGGAGAAGAAATTTCAATGAACAGAAGAATGTGAGAGAATCTTCCAACAATTGAAGCAACTGTTAACCAATGCTCCAATCCTGAGGATTGCAGATCCGAATGAAGATTTTGTAGTGTGTATAGATGCATGCAAAGAAGGAATGGGAGGATTCCTCAGAAACAATGGATTTGTGGTATGTTATGAATCCAAAAAGATGAAGGATCATGAAAATAACTATGCAACTCATTATTTGGAGTTGGTGGCCATTGTACATGCTCTAAAGAAATAGAGGCACTACCTCATGGGAAAGAGGTTTGAACTGAGGATAGAACATAATGGTATGAAGTATTTGTTTGATCATCCAACCTTGAATGCTAGACAGAGCAGATGGTTGGAATTCCTCTGTGACTATGACTTTGATATCAAGCATATCAAAGGAAAGGAGAATGAAGTGGTTGATGCACTCAGCAGAAGAGTGCATGAACTACATGCTACGACCATTAGCATGTATCAAACTGATATTAAAGGCAGAATTTTGGAATATGGAAATGCAAATTTGCAGTACATGGAATTGGTAACAAAGCTACATCAAGGTAAGATGCTACAAAAAGTGGAAGATTATAAATTAGAAGTTGATGGAACACTCTTATAAAAAAACAAAATTTATGTACCTAATTTCCAGGAGTTGAGAATTATGATCTTGAAAGAAATGCATAATGTGCCTTATGTTGGGCACCCTGGATATTAGAAAATAGTGGCAGCAGTCAAGAGCCATTACTTTTGGCCAGGTATGAAGAAGGAAATTGCAGAATACATTGCCAGATGTGTGGAGTGTTAGAAGGTCAAAGATGAACATAGGCACCCAACAGGGTTGCTACAACCTTTACCCATTCCTGAGTGGAATTGGGAAGTGGTGAAAATAGATTTCATCATAGTATTTCCCAGAACCGACAAGAAGCATGATTCCATCATGGTGGTGGTGGATAAGCTTACAAAAGATGCCCATTTTATTCCATTGAAAACTACAAACAAGGCAGATAATTTCGTTGATATCTATATGAAGGAAGTAACATGATTGCACGATATTCCCAAGACAATTGTGTCTAACAAAGATATGAAATCTGAACTTCAAAGGGTTCATAATGAATCTGAACTTCAACATTGGTTATCATCCTGAGTCTGATGGGAAGCACGGATGATTTTAAGGATGGAAAATTATTTTAAAATGTAGAAACCTTGGTGAATCTTAGTCATCCTTCATATGCCAACTATAAATGTTTAGCGATATTTTTGTAAAAATATTCAAATTTCTAAGGATTCTATATAGTTTGTTTAAAATTTTGGCGATTTTTAAGGTAAAATTATTGTATCCTATGGAATTTGGGTGAATCATTTTTAGAATAGCGAATCTGTTTTTCGGAAAAACCATGGAAAATTAGCCCATGAGTGAAATTTATCCCCTAAAATCATCCATGATGGGAAGACAAAGAGGGTGAACCAAGTGATGGAATATATGCTAAGGATGTATGTGATGGACAAACCATATAAATGGGAAGACTACCTACACTTGGTAGAATTTGCCTACAACAATGGGTATAAAGAATCACTGAAGATGAGCCTATTTGAAGCACTTTATGGCAGAAAGTGAAACACCCCAGTAAGCTGGGATAACCCAGCTGATAGGGAAGTGGTTGGGCCAAAGTTACTCAAGGAAATGGAAGAGAAAATGTTGAAGATTAAGTAGAAATTGAAGGCTGCCCGAGACAGGCAAAAAATTTATGTTGATAAGAACAGGACCCACATGGAGTTTAAAGTGGGTGATCATGTTTTCTTGAAAGTGAAAGCCAACAGAAGTTCCCTGAAGCTAGGAAACTGTTCGAAGATGGCAACCAGATATTGTGGGCGGTTTGAAATCCTAGAAAGGATTGGACCAGTTGCATATATACTTGCATTTCCTAAAACCATGACTATACATCATGTGTTTCATGTTTCATTTCTTAATAAATATATACCTATTGATAATCATGTTATTGATTGGAATGTGATTCAGGTGGAGAAATAAGGTGTCTTGCAAGTTCATTCGGTGCACATATTGGATCGGAAGAGAAAACAACTCTGGAATCAAGCCATAGGTCTTGTAAAGGTCTAGTGGACCTGGTATGGTCCCGAGGATGCGACATGGGAGCATGAGGATGCTATGTAGGCAGAATACCCGCATCTTTTTGAAGATTTTGAAAATCTTGCTGATGTTGTGTAAATAAGTTGGACTAAGGACAATGCAAAAATAAGGGGAGAGGATTGTAATATCCCCAAGGCGAGCCCCAGTTGTATTTATGAATTGTAATTATGTTTATAGGATGGTGAGTCGAGTGGTTGTAAGATGAAAGACTTATGTGTTTATTAGGCTGGTGAGCCAGATGCTAAGGCCAATGAGCTTGATTTTGTATATGTAAACACTCGCATCATTAATAAAATTACATCGTTTCCTGTAGACCAACCACAAAGAAGAGTTATGGGGGAACAAGCTCCACTAGTTAGGGTATGGGAGGGGGCTAAGTGTCTAGGCCTAGGGGATAAGCTAGAGGGCTTGCCTCTGAGGGAATAATATTTTTTATTATTTCCCAAAAAAGCTATGCATGACATAACCCGTGTTGTCTTAAGTTCCCGGGAGAAAGGGTAATGAGTGATAAGTGGAACTCATGCAGCTTCAGGAAGACATGTGTCAACCTGGGCACATGCAGTTTATAGATGGGAAAGCCAACTTGTTGGGGGGTTCACTTTCCATTCTGGCATTGCTCCCCATCCTTGTGTCTGGACAAGTTTGGAATTTCCTCATGACCCTTACATTTCTTTGGAGGTCTTTCACCTTCTCGATTGACCAGAGATTCACGCATTGATCCATCTCTCCATCATCATCGCCTCTGTATCTAGTACAAAACTTTGGAATCCTGTAGTCGTACTTGATTTATCTCATGTGTCTTCTATGAAGCCCGATGCAATTGTATTCTCCTGAGTTGTGTTGTGTCTTAGCATTTAGTTGTTGCCATTTTCAGTTTCCATACTCATTTTCTATTGCTATCGTCACCCATGTGTAGTTGAATGTTGTTGATTGTTTCTTAGGAGATGAATTCAAGAAGCAAGTTTTCAGGCCCATGAGAAACTCTCCCAGGTGAGAGAGTTTGCTAGGAAGCGAGTTCTCTTGGAAGGGAGTCCCGTAGCAGCTACAGTACTCTGAGACTTCTGGTCCATCCTGTTGTTGAAGCCCAAGATAAGGGAGGTGTAGTAGATAATGGAATTGCATTAGTGAAGGTGTACCGTCCTAGGGTGGAGCAGACGTGTGGGGAATGAGGGTCTGTCGTTTGTGGGCATAAGTGGCTGATGGGATAAAAGATCCTTCCTATTGTTCTGTGAAAATTCCTTGTTGTCCTTGCTAAGCCTAGAATTACCTTGCCCGATGGAGTTTAGTCCCAGCTCGGGGGTGATCCACTACTGAGCATGATGAGGAATGTGGTCTAAGGTTGGGAGGTTCTTGGAAGTTCTGCATGCAGTTAATGGTCGTCTATTAAAAGATAAATACCAATTATGTGTTCATTGTATGATGTGTATTTGTATTTTCATTATAATTAATGAGTAATGCCTATTTATATATGTTGCATGTATGTGTTAAATGTTGCTTCTGTTTAATTGCATTAGATAGATATATTTGTATAAGTGTGAATACCAGATGTTATCTCTATCTTCCAGTGAAGTTTTATATGTGATTATTTCGGCAAAGCTACTCGGTGGCATGGCCTAGCCTACTGTTTAAGTCCAGAATGTCATAAGAATTGGTATCAGAAAAAAGAAAGGCAAGTTTAAGGATTGTTTGGGTAGTGTTACCCAGTAGGGGTTGGTGGCCGAGGATGTTACAAATTGGTATCAGAGCTAGTTGAGCTAAGTGAAGTGTCTGAGTAGTGGCGTTGCCTGGCCTGTTGGTGGTTGGGGACATTACAATGTAAGTCCTTTCCCTTGAGTGGCCAACTTTCAAAAGAAAGGGGCCTTCCTTCTTGCATTAGAGCAACACCAATGCCATTTATTAGGCATCAAATTCCACAATAAAGGTTTTTGTGAAGTCTGGAGTGGTCAAGATAGGAGCTTTGCACATCGCCTCTTTAAGTTTATCAAAATCTTGAGTTCCCTACGAAGTCCATGAAAATGAATCCTTCTTAGTTAATGTCGTTAAAGGTGTTTCTATTCTTCCATAGTTCCGAACAAACTTGTGGTAGTAACCTGCCAAACCCAAAAATCCTCTAAGATTCTTCAATGTTTTGGGAATTGTCCAGTCCATCATGGCCTTAATATTGTTAGGGTCTACCTTGATACCTTCATGAGATACAATTTGACCCAAATACTATACCTCCTTCACCCAAAAGAAACATTTGGATGGCTTGGCAGATAGTTGTTTCTCATTTAGTAGTTGTAGCACCTTGTCAAATGTCGAACATGATCCTCCCAAGACTTGCTATAGATTAGTATATCATCAAAAAATACTAACACAAATTTTCA
>SNQJ01S0015693.1:44440-77106 GCA_010110895.2 Picea sitchensis | reverse complement strand
CTTGCTATAGATTAGTATATCATCAAAAAATACTAACACAAATTTTCAAAGGAAGGGCTTGAAAATGGAATTCATCAACCCTTGGAATGTGGAAGGTTCATTCGTAAATCCAAAAGGCATGACCAAAAATTCATAATGGCCTTCTTGAGTTCAAAATGTTCTTTTTGGGATATCTGCTTCCTTAATTCTAATCTGATGATACCCTGAACAAATATCCAACTTTGTGAAATAGATTGCACCATGTAGTTCATATAACAATTCATCAATGACGGGAATGGGAGACTTATCTTTAATAGTGAGCTTGTTGAGCTCTCTATAATCTGGACACATATGCCATGAGCCCTCTTTCTTGAGTACGATTACCATCGGTGCAGAATAAGAACTTTGGCTAGGTCTAATAATTCCAGCCTCTAACATTTCTTCAACCATATGCTCAATTTCACTCTTTTGGGCATATGTTATAATCCTAAATTTCTCTACACATGCATACCTGGCCTTTGGCTCTCTTAGTTGCATTTTTTGCAAAAACACTGTTGAGTTTCTCTTCTAAAAAAACAAATTTTTGAAGATGTATGTGCCCCACACCACTACTTCCCGCATACATATGTTTTCTTCACCACTACAGCTCGCGTACATACACATGTTGCACCAATACAACCCACGTATACTTGCAAAAGTTGCAAAAAATAAAAAAAATTGCAAGGAATTCGTTGAGATTACAGGATATTGGGTAGTTTCCCAACTATTCCACCACCTATAGCACGTCACAAAACCGAATAACCATCCTTTTCCCATATAAAAGGAGGTGTTGGGGTCTCATTTTATATCTAGACATAAGAACATTGAAACTCTACCTATTTCACATCCCCTCCTTTCCCAAGTCATTGCAGCCCTTTTGTGAGAATTGCCTCTGCATTTCCCAATTATCCCTTCTTCCTCCATCATAACCCATTCAATTCCCAATAAGAGATAAAAAGGTTAAGAGGAGAATCCATACAAAGGTGCACTTGGAGCTTGGTGAAGAGGAGCCCAGACTAGGTTCGTGGAGAAGTAGTCGGCTTTGATTGTAAAGGTATAATCATTGAGTTATTAATAAAAGAATTACTTTTCTTGTCCCAAATCATGGTGTATTGAATGCTTTTATTGGTTTATGTTCTAACATATAAACCTAATATGTATATGGAATAACATGCTTGTCATTTGTTGTTTGTCAATATTTGGATGCAGGCCAAACCTGGGAGGAGGCGTGTAGTCAACAAATCTTACGAGCATGAGGGGATCATCACTGGACGCGGAGTAGGGGTATAGTTACCCGATCTCCCTCATCTTTTCTTTCCTTGTATGAGTTTTGGGTATGTTTTGGGTAGTTAGAGAAGTAGTTGAATTTTAGACGGGTAATTGATCTACTTAAATTCTGAACCCTAGTGTAGTCATAGGGGGGTTTTTCCCGCTAGCAGAATCGACAACCATACTGAAGAAGCCTCTAGGGTTTTAGGGGATTTTTGGGTTGTATGATTGGTTTTTTTGCCTTTCAAGTTTCTGTTGAGTCCTATGAGTCTTTTAAGGGATTATGGTCACCTTCAGGTTCCATACCGGTTCTCCCTGTCCTATAAGTCTATTTTTTTTTCTTTATTTTCTTAGGAAGTACAGAGATGTACGTGCCCTGCTTTGGGACAACCCACGTACATACGCGTCCTGCTAGGTAAACAACATGCATACAAATGCAGGCTGCTGAAATAACAGTAGCATACCTAGTTCAAGATTTTTTTTTTTAAAAGAGGCAGTCAACCTCTTTCCTGATTGAGGTTTTAACTTCTCAGGGTTTTTTGATATAGTTCAGAGTCTCTGTTTTTACAGCCAGAGCTTGTGTTAGAATTCAATTTACTTGTCTTTTTGAAGGTTTCTTGTGTTTACTTCTGAAAGGGTTTTGAACGAGTCTTGGAGTGATTGATCTGTCTATTTGGTTTCCTTTGTGATTCCCTGTGATCCGTAGTAGGCAAAATATATTTTTTAGTATTGTCTTGTTTTTCTTTTTACCTCTTTCATTTTCTTTGAAAAAAGAGAAAAAATATTTAGTTCAATTTTTCTATTTGAAGCATTTTTCAAAAAAAAAAAAAGATTTTTCATTTTCAGTTTGGTAAAGTAGTTGGAGTTAGTTATTTTACTAGAAAGGAAAAAGAGTTCATTTTTTAAGTTCTTTACTCATGTCTTGAAACTTAAGTAGCTTGTAGTCAAGCAGAATTTCGTTTTAGGTCTTCTTTTTAAATATCTTGAAAAAAGTTAGTTACAAAGAGCTAGTTGTAAATCTTTACTTTTGACTAGAAGTAATGTTGCTTTCAGAGTTTCGAATTTTTCTCCTCTTTTCATCTCTCATAACATCACTAGTTTCACTGCCATATCCTTTGAGTTAATCAAGCCATTAAAACGAATGCTAAAACTAAAATTAATTAGACTTTTATGTTTGTAGGGTCAACTAACTAGTTTAGGGTTAGGGCCTTGAATTAGGCTGGAGAGGAAACTCTTCAAGGCTGTTAAACAAACATTGGAGTCATAGCTAGGGAGTGTTAAAGTCCAGTGATGTGAAAGTTATCCACGATCCCCCTCTAAGACAGGGGCTAAACAAGAGGTCGTGTGAAGGTCGCATGAGGAAAGGCAGCGGAGATAACCCCTCCAAAGCCAGACTAAACGTAGTGGGGAACGCATATTGAGGATCTGTCATGGAAATACTATCGCCTACATTTTCCTACGGGGCTTCATGGACCTCGAATCTGTTCCATATCCTCTGTTGTCTTTCATACCACTTGATTTCAATACCCTCAGTAGGTTTCATACTTTTTATCCTGCTCATTGCTATCCGCCCGACTGTCGACTATACTCGCCTGGTGACTATTCACGAGTTGGCAACTTAGTTGCCCGTTTTCTAGGGACTTACATAGGTGACTATGGGGGTATATCATGGTACCTAGGGTAGACGTCGGGTCACACTTTGCAGAGTATACCTGGAGGGTGCTTCAGTGTTCGAGTTGCACTTGCACCAGTAAGTTTCTCTAGTGTTGGCTAGCGTAACTGTTCTTCCAGCTAGATAGTGGTGTTCTTGATTTATATTATAGGAATTTTTCTAGTGTGTGCTTGGTTTTAAAAAATAGTTAAATCCTTACTGTGTCATTGATCTTTTCACAAGGTGGAAGATCAAGAGCTTCGTCAGTCGTGAAGGCTTCAGGGCCTGCAACTAGTTGCATTAGAGCTACCACCGCCACTGTTACGGCAAAGACTTGACCAACAAGGGTCATTCAAAGTGACTGTGCCACAAGAAACTATGCCCGAGCCTGCTCCGAGAGGATATTACTCGAATATGGAGGAAACTACTATTTCTTCCCTTGGAGCGAAAGCTCTCAGGCCAGCCAACCCTCTGATCACCGACTTGTCGACTCCAATATTGGTACAAGTTTTCCCTCCTAAGGTGACACCTATTGAGTGCCAGATAGTGTTACAAGAAGCCATGGAAGAAAATGTTGCTACTTCATCTGGGAGTCCTCATAAATCCTCAACGGCTACTACCACAGGGGGTATCTTGCCTCCTAACCCACCTTTGTCAGTCCAGACCATAGTGTTCTCGACCCCCTCTACCTGGGGTAGTGGTTCAATATCGTCATCCACGATGAATAGTGCTCCGTTTATGCAGAGTGCGACAGACCCTCCATTCTCATATGGGATGCCCAAATTTGACTCGAAATCAGTCCTTTCCTACTCCACCTTACATACCATGGGTCTAGGAGCAGGGAGCTCCAAAGCTCCCATGCAAGGGTCTACTGGGGGCACCTCAATATCCTTTAATGCTATCCCTTACAGTGGGGGTCACACACCTCCTCTATCCCCCTCTCTTGGTATCGATTTCTAGCAACCTATTGGACTGAGTGTTAACTACATATTGTTTGGAGTAGATAGTTTAGGACCTTCGTATTACACTATGATGGTTGGATCCATGTCATTCTCTTTGTTTGACGCATTTGGTAATAATGCCTTTTCTTCGACTGCTGTCTCAGTTGGGGGCAACCCCGGTTTTGGACAACAAAATCCTGTGCAGGGTACTATTCCTACACAAGGGGCAAGTACAAGAGTTTTCTCCTCACAAGGACTTTGGAATCCTTGGAAGGGATCAGTTCCCTCACAAGGAATGTTAGTCAGGGGAAACCCCTTCCATGGTCAATGGAACCCCAGGTAGGTCTTAGTACCTATGCCCTTCGGATCGGCTAGGGGCATCCCCTTCCAAAATCCTTGGAACACAATGCAGAGATCAATCCCCACCCAACCAACATCATCCAACTATGGGAGTCAGCCGACAATTTCCCAACAAATGCAGTTTCTGTATGCTGGTCAAGGCTATGGTTTCTTCCAGAACCCTGGCCAACAAACAAAATTTTCCTTGCAGCTTGGTGCTAGTCAAATTCTAGGTCCCCTTTTTCCTGTACATAGTACCCAACCCAAACTACCATTTTTGGCAATGCTACATTTTCTAGGCTTGTCAAGGTTTCTTAACGAACCGATTTGTCATGATCTGCATTGGCCTCCCATGTCGAATAAGTTTCCCTATGATATTCCAAAATTCGAAGGCAAGACTGGCGAAGACCTAGGTGATCACATGAAAACTTTCCACTTATGGTGCTCATCCAACTCACAGTGATACAACTCCATACAATTGCACCTGTTTCAATGCACTCTTATCGAGGGTGTTGCGAAATGGTACATCGAGCTCAACCGCTCAAGATATTCTTACTTTAACAACCTAGCGATAGTTTTTCTAAACCATTTCCAGCTACCCATAAGATATGATTCTGGCACTGAATTGTTGGCCAACTTTGAGCAGAATAAGGCTACTCATATCTCTGATCACATACAAGAATGGTGGCATCGAAAGAGTTTGATTAAGGTACAGGTCCCACCAGCTTTCTTGCTGGAGTGGTTCCTGAAGTCTTTGGTACCAGTTGTATCCAAGGACGTTGCAACTTTGGGAGTGTTTTCAGAGGAGGAGGATATAATGAGAGCGCAACAAATCAAACTGATTTACTCTCAGTCTAGCTTACTTTATGAGATATTTCCAGATGCACCACGGTCCATCCTTGATAAGGCGAAACAAAAGTCTGGACCACATGCTGATGGTATAGTGGGTTTGACACAAGGAAAGTCCATCGATCTGTTGTCAAATCAATTGCAAAAATTTTTGATACAACAAACGATGACCAACCAGACCTATGGTTCAGTTGTCCCCCCTACTCAAATGTCAGACGCACATACTATGCATTCAAAAAACCTAAAGGCCAACCAACAACCTGAAGGAAAGAAGAAACAACAGAAAAAGAAGGCTAAAGAGGAGAAAAAAGATAATAACAATGCTGGCGGGGGAAAAACAAAGAAGACGAAGTCGAAGTATCTGTGTAACCTTTGCACGAAGTACCATCCAACTCACTTGTGCCCTCAACCTGTAGAGGCCCATAAGCTATTGGTGCAACAACAAATTGTTGTGCTGACGAACCCATTTCTACATGGGAGAAATATGGCTCAAGCCTCAGCATATTCAAGCATGGAAGGGGGTATTCAGGGACCTGCCGTGCCTACTGGTAATACCTCAAATGCGAACATTTACATGTTGAAAGGTGACACTCATATAATGACTAGGTCTCGAGATTAGGACATGCTGAAATCTGTCAAAAAGAGTAAAGAGGCCGCAAGCCCACTAGTTCCTCTCTAGATTGAGAAGATGACAGGAGAAACAATGAAATGCATCCCCAAAGGTGTGTTCAAGAAATATTTGCATAATACGAACACGAGGGCTACCCAGAATTACTCCATTTTGGAGGATTTGGCACAAACCCCTTGCGTAATGTCCGCTTTCGAAGTCCTCCAGAGATTCCCTTCATAGAGAAAGGCCCTCTTATCCACCTTGGGATTCGTAGAGACTTGTAACCCGAGAGCGATTGTTCTCGATCCAACCGACCTGAAACCTCATATTCCTTACCACATTGCGTTTCAAATAGTAGTGGCTTACACTAGGAAATATTTTACTCAGAATATCTTCCACACGGTGGTTGATGAGGGTGCCTCAACTTGTGTGATGTCATTGGCATGTTGGAAGGCCATTGGCCAGCCCGTTTTGTCTCTGTTACCTACATTTCTTATGACATTCGACGATCATTCATTTAGACCACATGGAATCATTCCTTCTTTCCCCATGCAGTTAGGAGTCAAGACTGTGTACGTCAAAGTTGAAGTGGTCGATGCGCCTCTCGACTACAACCTTTTTTTAGGAAGGAGTTGGACCTATGCAACGCATGTGGTGATTGCTACAGTTTTTTGGCTATTGTTGTTTCCACACGATGGTTGAATCATGACCATTGACCAGTTTTGCTTCTCCCATATTGACCCTTCATCGGGGGCATCCACGGTCCTGATGATTGATAACCCTCAGCCTGGCACTGTCAACATAGGGGTTGGTTTGTGTCCATCATTTATGGGTACTTTTGATTACCCACCTCCTTCTGGTGATTTCAAGATTATATGGGCTTCCCCTGACCAACCTAGGGCTCCAATTTTTTAAAAAACATCATTTTGAACGACTTACTTTCATGATCCGTGGACTATTCCTTCCCCATCGACTTCGATGGAAGGGACATGGCATTCTAGCATGTCCATGCCCTTGTCCATGACATAAGTTGCGTACAACATTGTCCATCAAGATTCAACCGACCCCGATCCGACTCTCACACCGGATTTAGATCTAGTTCTTGAGCCTATCTAGGCTCAAGGTTCCCTCACCACTACAAATTCTTTAGACTTGGTCTTTCCCTCAAATGAGGTGATTCTTGAGGCAATGGTTGGTCTGAACAGACCCTGGGATGATCTCCATCATAGATCTTACTTTCTCCAGAAGTTAATAAGAATAGACACAGGTGAATTTGTGTTGACTATGACTAGAGATAAGTATTGTCCTATTAATCCTTTGGTTACGCACACAGTTTACGCTAAGGGTAATATGGCGAGTATCACTGAAACAATCCCCATAGATATCTCTAGAACCCCTGGCATTGTGGAGAATGTTTTCATCAGAGTGGAATGCTCCCCCGAAGAGATTCAAATTTATAAAGAGTTGTTTAAATAATTCCGCAACATTTTTACCTGGTATTACAAGGAAATACCAGGCATAGAACCAATAATTGTCGAACATGAGATAAAGACTTATCCTGATGTCAAGCCGGTCTGACAGAATATTCATCCAGTGAATCCTCAGAAAGAGACAACAATTAAGGATGAAGTAGAGAAACTGCTTAAAGCAGGTTTTATCTATCTCGTCTCATTGATGGAATGGGTGTCAAATCTCATTCTGGTTAACAAAAAATAGGGTACGATTTGCATGTGCATGGACTTTTGTGACTTGAATAAGGCCTGTCTGAAAGATAATTTTCCCACCCCATTCATCGATCATATTGTCGATGAATGCGTAGGCAGTGAGGTCTTTTCATTCATGGATGGTTTTTTGGGATATAACCAAATTCAGATCAAACCCGAAGACTAGCATCAAACATCTTTTATCTGTCCTTGGGGCACATTCGCTTATCGTAGGATGAATTTTGGCCTGAAGAATGCTGGAGCCACTTTTCAGTGGGCCATGTCTTTTTCTTTGCATGACCTTAGACATATAGTCAAGGCTTATCTTTATGATCCAACATCACGGTCTCGCAAGACATCTGATCATCCCACTCACCTCCAACTAATCTTCAAGCGATGTCGCTACTATCAAATTCGCTTGAATCCTAAAAAATGCAGTTTTTGCATGACGTTAGGTTGTCTCTTAGGTTTCATTGTTTCGACAACAGGGATCATGATCGATCCTCTAAAGGTTGAGGCGATAGTTCAGTTGCCTCACCCATGCAAAATACCCCAGCTTCAGAGCTTACAGGGGAAATCGATCTTTCTTCAGCGTTTTGTCACGAATTATGCCAATATCACTAAAGGGTTCAAGTGTTTATTGAAAAAGGACCTCCCTTTCTGTTGGGATGAAGCTGCTCAATGCTCTTTTGAAGAGTTGAAATGTGCCTTTATGTCTGCCCCTCTGCTCTGGCCTCTCGATTATAACAGATATTTCTTGTTGTACTTGATCACTGCAAAGTCAACCATTGGCATGGTCTTGGTTCAGGAGGATGATCTGCTAGAGCAGAATGTTATTTGTTACCTTAGCTAAGGCCTGGTTGGGCCGGAACGCAACTATTCCCATGTTGAGAAGCTTGCTTTGGCAACAATGCATGTTGTCTAGCGGTTCTGTCCTTACATTCCGCTTCGCAAGACCACCGTCATTGTCGTCGTGAATCCCTTTCAATATGTGTTGAAATGACGAGTCAATGGTGGAAATATTAGTAGATGGATTGTTATCCTCAAGGAATTTGACTTGGATTTTGTTTCCACAAAATCCAAAAAGTCATTGGTCTTTGCGAAACTTATTTTGGAACTTCCGGTTGAATCTAGTAATGTTACGCCCGAAGAATCGCCTATCAAAGGAGATCTTTTTCTGATCACATCTTCAGACCCTTGGTATGGAGATATAATAGTATATCTCTAGACTTTGAAGTGCCATGCTTCTGCTTCTTGCGACGAGCACTGACAAATTTGTCATCAGGGATGAAATTATCTCATACTTGATGACACTTTGTATCGTCCAGGAAAAGATTGCATTCTTCGTCGGTGCCTTATACATGAGGAAGAAGAGCTCATTTTGAATGACTGCCACACTGGAGAATGTGGTGGTCATATTTTTGGGTTGGAAACAACCCAAAATATTCTACGTTTTGGTTACTTCTGGCCTACGTTAATCAAGGATTGCATTGATTTGGTCAAGAAGTGCCACCCACGTCAGATCTTCTCTAAGAATATGTGGGCACATCCTGCTCCCATGTTTCCTGTCATCATTGTTGGTCCCTTCACAAAGTGGGGGATTGATTTTAATACATGACACCCGGATTTAGACAAGGGGCATCGTTATATCATCATAGTGGTAGACTACTTCACAAAGTGGGTTGAGGCTATGCTAATGTTCAGCAATGATGGAGAAACAACGACTCTCTTCATTTTTAACTAGATAGTAGCAAGGTTTGGCATCCCAAAGGAGATTGTCATTGACCATGGCAGTCACATCTAGAACAAACTGATGTCTGATTTCACATCAAATCTTGGGTTGGGGAAAGAACATTCATCACCCTACTACCCACAAGCGAATGGTCAAGTAGAAGACGTGAATAAGTCTCTCAAGACTATTCTTCAGTGAACGATCAATTTTGCCAAGTCAAATTGGCATTTGATGTTGTACTCGACATTATGGGCCTATTGAATGTCTGTAAAGACTGCCACCGATTTCTCACCTTTTCAATTGTATACGAGTTGGAAGTAGTCTTTCCTATTGAGTGTCAAATCCCATCTTTAAAGTTGGCAGTAGAGTTACTGCCAAACACTTCACCACTTCAGGAACACCTATTATATCTCTAGTAGCTTGATGAGAAACACCATGATGTAGCCTCAGCCAATGAGGGTCATAAGAAATGAGTCAAGTGTCAATATGATCGGTCCGTTCGTCCTTGGATTTTCTTCAAAGGTGATCTTGTCCTGGTCTATGAAAAGGACAAGGATCCCCTGGGGGTAGGCAAGTTCAAACCCATGTGGTTCATACCTTTCATAGTGAAAGAGGTCTTAAAGAAGGTTGTTTACCGTCTGGTTGAATTTGAGGGAAATTCCTTGGCAGAGCCTAGAAATGGGCTCTACCTCAAGAAGTATTACTCTTAGGTTGGTCGCTTGGGTGACTTCTTGTACATATGTATAGTTATTATATAGTTTTTTGTCTTTTTCATTTTATGGGCGTGTAGTTATTTATGTCTTCCTTTTTACTATGGAATATGTCAAGTGAATCAGAGGTGTTCTTTAGGTTTGCAGGCGATGCTAGATGACACACTCAGAGGCTTGCTTCCACAGCTTGGGTGATTTTCACACCAGGAGGCCAGTTGCTATCTTTCGGAGGTATCTGTCTAGGTGACGCCACAAACAATGTCATCGAGTACAACGCAGTGATAGAGTTGCTTCGTGATGCTTCATCGCATGGCATTTCTCACCTTCGGGTCTACTTATATGCTCAGTAGGTTGTGTCTCAGTTAAATGGAGTTTACTGCGTATATGATCCTACTTTACACCGATGTTTCCTTAGGGTACGTCTCTTAGAATGTTTGATTACATTATGTATATCCATGTTCCTAGGGGATTACATCAAATGAAAGATACTCTATCTAATCAAGTATTATATTGGCATGTTGCACACACATACACATGTACATACATTTGTAAGAATGTGATCCATAAGACGAATAAAGATGTAAATATATATATGTAAAAATATCTGAGTACATAGGTGGGCACGAACACCTCAAAAAATAAGGTTCAGTATAAATCACGGGGCTTATTCCCTCAAAAATATACAAAAGGTTCCCTCGACACATAATGGTATGACCTATCTAAGCTCGGGGCCTATTAGCCCTACTATAGTTAACAACGACATTGGCCAAACGTCGAAAAAGCTGGACCCAAGTCCATGGCACCCCTACTACATGAGGCTGCATGGAAGGTGGGAGATCCTCGATCTCAGCCATAGGAACTGTTTGAGTTAGCACGGTGAGGTTGTGCTCCACATGCCTTAATACTCTCTTAGCCTCTCCAGCTGGAAGTCCCCCTGTAGCTATTGGTCCACCAACTACTTCTAGTCCCACCTCTGGTGAAGGACATCGCTGAGTCCTCGTGAAGTCCATCAGGCACACTGGTCCCACATATGTACATAACAGATACATAGATGTCAGTACTTTGATGCATATAAAAATGATATGTATAAAAGCAATTAAAAATTAAATAAATTTAAAAACATGTACCTATCTCTCCTTGCTCCTCTTTGAGAGGTACGACCATGTCCGGATCTCTGGAGAAGTTGATTATGGCAGAGGGGTAGTCCTGTATAGATGGAATATTCCATTCCCACCAGTCGAAGAATTTGTCGTCGAAGGCCTATATGGTCCTCCCTCCCCCTTGTCATGGTAGTAGTGCTGCCCATCTACATACTACTGGGAAGGAGGCCACATGACCCCGTACAGTATCCCTGGGACTTAGACTAGGCACCCTCTCAAAGAAGAATGAGGATAAGATGATGCCAAACTCGAAGTTTTTGGTGCTACACTCTTGAAACTCTATCGGCTGCCTCTTCATACATGTGAGCATGGTCATACTCCAGTCATAGATATGTGCCTCCTGGCACTGAATAACACAATGCATGTGCACCTGGTAAGCCTGGTGAAGTGACACATATCTAGTGATCCACCCAATAATTAGTAAGATCACCCTTAGTGTCAAGCTGGTGATCTTGTGAATGGGCACTTGAAAACCTACCTTCTCAGTGCCGACCTCACAATACATCCTGATGTAATCGTCGATGTTGAAAGGCCTAGGGGAAATGGTACACATATTGACTGGTTCCCCTCTCCTCGATAGGCCAGTCAAGAAGTATATGTCTTCAGTCGTTGGAGTCAACAACTACCCCTCTATCATGAATGCCTCTGCATATAGATGCCAATAGTCAACTAGGGTGTTCAGTAACCTGGGTTGTGCCCTCATAAAAAAGCACCAGAAGAACTTCCACAGCCCACATTGTTTCAATGCGACAATGGAAGTAGGTTCCTCATCGACCAATATATCAATATCCTTGTGTTCCCTCTCCTTCCAGTGGAAATACATCCTGTTCCATGGCAGTTCAAAAGGGAGTTAGCTCTTGCATTATTTTTTTTCAAGCCTTTTGAGGGTGTACGCGGGATGTTTTGGCCACAATCACGTATGTGCGTTGGCATACTGTTTTCTGCCTACGTACATACATGGGTTGTCCTTGGACAACCTGTGCACATGCAGGGTCATCCTTTTTAGGGGAGTGTGCCCCCTCAAAAAACAAAATAAAAGAAAAAAGGAAGAATGGAAAAGCAAGAGGGATGAGTTTGTACTTACTTGGTCTGAGCGGAACTTCATTTCGTTCTCTGAAGCTCCCGAGATCAACTTCTTTAGCAAAGGATCTTTTTTACCTTTTGGTCAATTTTCAAAATGCAATGGTGAAAATGAGCTGTCAGCTTCTATTTATAGACTTTTTTGGCCCTTTTTACCACTTTTTTGACCCCCTTTGTCATTTTTTCTGGCTTGGAAATCATTTAATTCCATTCTCAAGTTTCTTATGGATGTTACGATACACTTTTCTTTGGTTTGGTGACTTTTGGGAAGATGGGTCACTTTCAAGGTCCTTTGGTCAAAAGTAATTTTTTCAACTTTTTGCATATAAGTTAGGATTTCACCTCCACTTTCTGCATCTCATTGACTTTTCCTATTTTCCATAGGATCAATCCCACTGAAGTGCGACACAGAACTGTCATTTTTCCTCTAGAAGTGTCATGATTAGTTGGTAGAGCCTACCTTTACATGGATTCTCTAAATAGATTCTTGTTGCATTTTGGCATCCATGCTATCTGTAATGACTATAGGCTCGAGAGTCCCTGTTAGTCCTGTCACGATTACGAGTCTTGGCCTCACCCTTGGGACTCCCAAAAATGAGCATACTTTGTTGTCTTTCAAGCTTGCTTTGAAATCCGAAAGAAACATCCGACGAGACTGCATTTATGCTTTTCGATCTTGTCTAGATTAACAGAGAAAAGTAATGTTTTGGAGCCTTCTTTAAGCCCTTTTCAGACTCTCTAAACATGAAAATATTTCTGAGCGATATTGTTTGCCTTCATTCTTGCCAAAATCAAATTTGAAGGCACTTCTGTCCGACGATAGTTTACCCTTTTTTCGGTTAGGATGGTCAATTGTACAAACAAAGGTATACTCTAGGAACTTAGTTTCACTAGAAGAGTATTCTCAAGTATAAGTTTAACCTTTTTTCGGGCTTGAGGGACTAAATTTATGAAAAAGGAACATTCTCCTTGGTTTTGGTTTATCACCTTTTTGGGGCTTTGGATATTACTTACAAAAAAGGAACCCCCACAGAGTCCATAGTTAAGATCTTTTCAAACTCCCTAAAATTGAAAATATCACCGAGTGACCTTGATCCTTCACACTTGTTAAATTGGTCCAAAAGAACATCTACTGGCATGAGTTTACCCCTTTTTCCGGCTTGTTGATTATGGAGGAAAAAGGTACGCCTAGGGAGATTCGTCTCACCGGGAGAGTTCTCCTCAGTAACTTTTATACTTTTTTGAGCTAAGGGGACTAAAATACGAAAAAGGATGTGAGCCCATAGTTTATCTCTTTTCAGACTCCTTAAAATTGAAAATATTGTCGAGTGATCTTGTCTTTGTCACACTCGTTAAAATGGTTTTGAATACACATATTTTCGGTGCTAGTTTACCCCTTTTTCGAACCGACTAGACTATCTCCGAAAAAGGTACTCCTTGGAGTCTTCTTTTACGTTTTTTCAGACTCTCTAAACGTGAAAAAAACTACCGAGCTTACCTTCTTTGGGATCGTTAAAAATATCTTGAAGGGGGTTTCATTGTGTCTTGTTAATCGCATTTGCATCTCTGCGTCTTTGGCCTAATGTCGACTCCATGTTTCTCCCAACTGAACCTTTGAAGCATGCCTTATATGCAATACTTGTAGAACATTTCTTTAATGACCTGACACCTTGACCCATGGAGGAATTTGTCCCGAGTGTCCTTTCCTGCACATGTTTCCTTGCTCTGAGCATTAGTGTGTTCCTTGTGCTTGGAACTAGTATTCTTTCTTGTGACCCTCATTCCTCCTTTGTAATGTAGCATTCTTTTATTCTTTTTCAAGCTCTTTAAAAATTGAAAATGTCAAAAAAATAACAAAACACAAAAAGAGGGGATGGGAAATATATATTCTTTTTTGGCAGCACAATGAGTCTCCCTTGGACAAAGCACATCCTTCCATTTGTTCATCAAGAATTGGGATCTAGTATGACCTTAGGAAGTTTTTCTCTCTACATAGAACTGTGTCCTCCTCCATTTGGTTACTCTTCCAAACACATGGAGAGTTTGCATTGCCTCCTACATCATGAACTTATGTCAATGTCATGCTGCCTGAGTCTGATCATCTTTCGTGCTTTTGTCCAAGGGAAGTTTCACCCAATATGAGTCGGTATTTTTGCAGTTTGTCTCTTGACCTCATGAGTCAGCCATCCTGAAAGTCTAGTCAAGTATTGATTCAAAATCAGAGAAGTTCTCTGCCTGATCATTAAGATCCTCTTGTCTTTTCTCGATGATTTGTCAAATACCTCTAGGTAGTGAAGTCATACACTCACACTGTACTCATACCTGAGTTTTGAATATCTTGAAGTTTTTGCTCGAGCTATTGTTCCTGAGATTAAACTTAAGGCTCAAAGTATAATGCCAGGAATCAAGAATAAAGGAAGGTTTGTTTGAAAGTGCTTTTTCTTCCGTTAGTATGTAAGAAGTAATTCCTCAAATGAAATTAATACTGAACAAAACAGAGGCTATGTTTCCTCGTTTGAGTCAATTTATCAAAAAGAGTGGTGAGGGAGAAATTTGCAAAACTATTAAACAAGTTAAGGCATCAATGACAGAAGAATCTTAGCCTGTTTATAGTAGAAGAAAAATGGAATGCACTCCTGAAAGGATATATCATGTAGTAATCCAAATAACTTGTAGGTCTTGTATTTGTTGATAACAAATACAGAGGAGAAACTGTTGGTTTATCAAATAACTAAATGAAATGTAATCACAGTCGATGTTGTACTAAATTGTAATCATTCACTTGTCAAGGAGAAACATATAGAAAACTGGAAATATGGAATACAAGAGAATCACATAACTCAAACAACACAAAATTGGGAATCCTTGTCTGCACTTGTATTAATACTCCCAAAGGATGAGTTTTCTTAGTTACAGTGCAGCAAGAAGCAACCTTTGTTCATTATTTTGAATATGTATTTATACAAAATATTCTCAACCCTAAGCAGTTGGAATTATCCTTATTTCTAAATAGTAATGTTTACAAAATGGGAAATTTGGAACACTTTGCTTGTTTCTCCTCTGTCTCTTTCTCATGCTAGCATAGGCGTTTTCAATTTCCTGTTTCCAACTCAGACACATATAGTCTCTAAACATGACCTGTATAGATGCTGTGAACAGGTTACCTCATCGGTTCTTGGAGGTACTTCCTTTTCCTCGCTCAATACATTCAACACACTTGCTTACAAATTATGCTATTAGTCTAGAGGGTTCTGTCACATCCTTTGCCTAAAAAATATACGATTTATTTTCCAATTGTGGCAATCTATCTTCCATTCTTTTGTCTTCTGAAGTCATTGCCTGTAGCTACAAATTAGGTTTCACCAACCATCTATCTATCTGAGTGATGTCGAGCAATTTTAGCTGCACGATTTCAACTTGAGCTTCTTCTAATCTTGTTTTGATGTCAAGTTGACGCTTAACTATGTAAAATTGTTCCAGTACTTCAAAATGATCATCTTTTCAGAGGCCCAATGACTCTTTATTTAGTGAGTGAAAAGTTGCTTCACAAGCCTCTTTGATTTCCTTAGACGTTCTTTTAATTTTGGCTATGTTGGCTTACCAGGTCTTCAATATTATGTCACCTCTGACCTGCTCCAAAACAAACAACCTGGGAACTACAAACATTTCTTCTCTAGCCGATGACACAACCGCTTCTTGAAAAGTGGTCTGAGCTATAGTAGCCTCTCTTTCACCTGGCCTGTAGTTGCTTCACCAACTCACTTTGTTGAATGGCCTGTCCTCTACTCACCTGTACATCCTTGTGCATCTCCCCGAGACTAAATTTGAGTTGTTGGATTTATTTTCTGTCGTTGGCTCTCATCTACTCAAAACCTTTGTTGATCTCATTCCTGACATTCTTTTCTACAGTCTTTATTTGACTTTGCAATTGACTTATTAGTATCTCTTTCTACTTCAATATTTCCTTTAAGTTTTCGACTAAAAATTGGTTGGTTGTTGAAAATCCCCTAGTGAACCTGCTACCTCTTTAGTGAAGTCTACCTCCTCCAAAGCCTCTCCATCAAGTAGCACCCTATGTCTCTTGACAATTGCACCTTCCCTCTGGTGCATTTCTCTCTTCACTACAACCTTTCTTTTCTTACTAAAAAAAAAATCAGAAGAAGGTATCTCTTCTGTCAAGATGAGTGTAATATCTTCTATGAACATTGCCTATGCATTGGGGTTTCCTCTTATGAACTGCAATAGTGTGACAAACTGGATGGGACTACCGATTTGGGTGGATGATTATTTTCCGACTGTGTCTGTAGTTGATTTATCTGGTGTAAACAGTGGCTTGGTCACATGATACATTTGTCGCCAGGGTATTTCCTTTCTAAGTTGACACCTCAGTCTTTTCCAAGCTTACTCGGTTTTCTTATCCACTGGAGCTTACTGCTTCCAAACTCCGGGTCTCTATTTTCTGTGTAGATGGAGACGTCGGGGTTCTTCCTTGTAACACTTTAGGGAGGCTACTTATTAGGTGTCTCTAGAAGTCATAAAACTCAATCATTTTATCTGGTGACAGAGGTCGAACCTGACTCAAGACCTCTAGATAGGACCTCGCTCGGAATTTTTTTTCTTGAGGAGAATCTTCTTGTTCATACCTTTTCAAGTTGCAGCTGGCCATGTGATTACCTATGACCTTCTATGGATTGTGCTTCCTGAATTCAATGTTGACCAACTTTATTTCTTCCAAGGCCACAGCCTCCACTTTCGAGTGACCAAAATCTAGTAGAGAAAATGTACCAATCTGCAGGGGAAAAGAGGGCCATACCTTTTTTTGTACAACTTTGAGCTCCTTACTAATCCCACTGAGTACAGTTTGTCGTGCGACCTCACGGCACACTAGTCGGTCTGGTAAAAAATGTGGGAGAGCATATGGAGGAACTAAATAGCCAAAAACCCTTGTATAAGAGAAATGTTCCTCAATATACCAGTCTACTATTCTGTCCATGTTAGTCACAATTTTTTCGAAAATTCTGGGAGGTGGGTATTTATATATAGCTATGTGCATCGACACCACCACCCAGTTGCAGATTTCATAAAATAAATATTTTTCCTTGTCCTCCCAAAGATTCGAATGATAGGTATGTATGGTTTCAGTACTATTTGGAGTCCAGCTCCAGCCCATTAGAGGAAATGGCGTCATAAAATAGACAATGTCCATGATATAATTCGACATGAAAAATTGGGTTGGTTTCCCTTTGGCTTTTAGTGATTGATACCCTATAACTTCCCTGACCAAGTTATCCAACAATATCTTAGCCCAATCAAAGTAATAACTTTCTACTACCGTGTGCATAATGGGCACCCATTGTAGAGAGAAATGGGTTGTGTTCTCTTTCCCATAGAGTCTACACATCATCATTGCGATATACATTATATGAGGTTATAATGTAACAACTACATATATGCCATGAGAGTCATCTCTGAACTTCTCAGGACGAGAGTATTAGTCCTTAATTAAATTGGGAAGGTTTTTTCCATATTGATCACATTCCTTTAGGTTAAAGTCTGCTAGGAAACTGGCGTTATAAATGAAATCAGGTACCAGCGACAATTTGTACATTAACTATAGATGTTTGGGCCGGAAAGACCCAGCTGCGATCTTTTGTGAATTTATGATGGTTCTGGTTGGGATATCCACATTCTCCAGTGCCTAACTAATCATATTGTTGTAAGGAAAGAGCCTTGGCCTTGTCACTATCCTATGTAACTATGACTGGGAAATCATTTTGTATTTGGTAGACAGGTCTTCCTTTTCATTGTCACTTGAATTCTCTAGGCAATTTACTAATTCATGCTGTAGGATATTGAATACTTGTGTCCAGGATTTGATGGTGTCTATGCTTCTGGGTGAGGTATCTGAGAGGATATCTGTGTTTTGGTTCAATATTTTGCCAGCCGTTCTAGGCACTTTTCATGGAGAGATGATGCCTGTTATCTGCCACAGGAAATGTGTAAGAACTTTTTAGCTGGAAAACTTACTTCTCAGTAAAAACGCACAATGAAATTCGAAATCCAAAACCCTTTTCATTTGATTGCATCGATTAACCGATACCTTTACTAACGAAACATTTACTTCCCTTAATGACTAAGATTTAGGTGGTGGCCCAAGATATTATTGGAATGATTGTCATAAATCCATTTATTAATGTCATTATTTTTTGGAGGTTTATACTCGGGAAAAGAATCGATGAAATTTGAATATATCCGAGTTATCATTAGGCGACAGATTAATTAAGATATAAGTATTGTTAATGCATCAGTTAATTGTACTTATCGTTAATCAAGTTTCGGAATTTCGGACCTTGGGAGATCCTATAACAGTTGGAGCTATAACTTATGAAACATGAAATTGTGATGTGGTTAATTAATTATAATCGTGTTTAATTATTTTAATTAATCGTGATTAGTCTTAAAACTTTCGGGGTTTCGGGTATCGGGATATTGATAGTTGTTATATGTTAGGATTCCCAAAACGTGAAATCATGATGAGATTTGTTGGTAGTTAATCGTTTTTAATCCTTAATTAACCTGGTTTAATGCTTAAAACAATTTCATGAATTCGGGTATCGAGATTTTGTGAATACTACATGTTGAACCTTCATGCATCGTGAAACCACAAAACTCGATATTTCGAAAGAAACCTTTAGTGATTTGATTCGTTAATGGGTAGGTGGCTCCATTACTTTTAAGAATTTAGGATCGTTTGATTAGATGTGAGACATCATCAATGGTTAGACTCAGGCGCGCGTTGTTTTTATTTAAACGAGAATAAATTTATTTAAAGTCTAATATATATATGTGTGTGTGTGTGTGTGTGTGGGTGGGTGGGTGTGTGGGTGTGTGTGTGTGTGTGTTCCAACATAGGATCCACCTAGGGATATTGTCTACTTGCAGGACGAGAAAAACAGTAGACCAAGAGGCTTTATTGGGTAAATGGAGTCATTATTTCATTTCTGTGAAACACACTTTGAAAGAAGACATACAAAAGGACTTTGGACTTCGTTGATGTCTCTAAAAAATTTCAAAAATTAACCATTCATCGATCTTGAGTTTAGGCTTAAGTGGCTTCCTTTTCTTAAAACTGAATTCAGATTTGCTTGAAATAATCAAAACAACCTTAACCGATCTATCAGACTCTGTTCGATTTTTTTCTCATCAAGGTAAAGTAATTTTAATGTTTTGAACAAGGAGTCCCATATTGGCTTAGAATGTATATCTAGTCATAAAAAGAACTAGTTACCATAGTGCATTATAATACATGTATAACAACTTTGCAGATATCATAGACATTGCTTCATTGCCAGCGAGCCTGTTCAGTACCCCGATGAAGTTATCTAATTCCCCATTTGAATTTCCTTTCACTGCTTCAATTAGTAACTTTTCATTTAAATGCTGAGATGAGGGAAATCATTTTATGAATTTTCTTTCATCATCTCTTTTTTGGACTAGATGAGAGCAATCATTTTATGAATTTACCTTCACCATCTGTCTTATATTTTTAAAACATGAAGTGGGGGCAATCAATTTGTATATAATATAATATACCAGGGATGACATCTATTTATATTTAATAATAGAGGTCTGTTAACTCACTTTGATTACTTTGGACTAATCCTCTTCTGACTTTCAAAACATCTTCGCCTACAGGGAAGTTTTTAATGGGAAGCTTTATTTTCCAGGGACTTTCCTTGAGCGAAGCTAATCAGTTTAAATCTACTAAAAGGGATAAATTAGTTAGGATTAGCCCAAACATACTTTGTATTTTAGTTAAAGTCAGGAGTATCATCAGAATTTTTTTCCTATTCTTGTTTTGAAGACTTGTTTTTAAGTTTTCAGAGTTAAGGTGAAGTCTTTTTTCCTCCTTGAAGACCAGGAAGAGATGTTCAGAATCGCAGGAAAAATAGCTTGAGGATAAACAAGAAAGATAGAATAAGGATCCAGATGTTCTGTTGTGAGTGTAGTCGTTCCTATGCGAACTTGTTTATCTATTCTTGAATTCCTTTTTAAGGTCTTTTTATTGCTAACTTTCTTCTTATGATTTTTTTTTTGTTTTTTGTTTTAATCCAGAGGGAAAACTTGAGAATTAAGCCATAATTTTATATTCCTCTGATTGTAAATTAGGTGAAAATATTAGTACAGATGAGACTTCTGTCATATTTATTGATATCTCCTTGAAAATGTGAACTTGAGTCAGTAGGGTAGAAGTTCATACCTCAAATTTTATCTATATTTTCATCCAAGAAAACTATTTGTTTATCACCTGTTTCGAGAGAAATTCAATGCGAGTATCGATTTCTTCTATAGATCATCTCTCGGTTATCAGCCAATATCCTGCAATAAAATGAACATGAGAGTTTTCATGAACTCCTGTATATTGGAACCCTACTTGTTACTTATTTTTATATTTTGATTTTTTATGAAATCAACCAACCTGTTTTTATTTACAGTGAACAAAAAAAAAACTTACTGAATAAATGGAAAATTGTAAACAAAAATGTGAAAATCAAACCGGTATGTACAATGAGAGTTTGGAATTGTATTACTGCATGAATTATTGAGGTAATTCCCATTGATAGGGGCATTAATGATCTTTCTGTCAAGATTTTCTAACAAAAATGCAGTCTTTCCTTCATAAGCTGTAATTTTGTATGGTCCACACCAAATCTGGTCAAACTTATCGTTCTTTCATGCATCTTATTTCCTGGCCTCCCACTTTAAAACCAAATCACCAGGGAGAAATTCCCTATCTTTAGCTTTCTGGTCAAACAAATCTTTCATGTTATCTTGATATTTCTGGAGTTTCTCATCCACTTCAGCCCTATTTTTCTGGACTTCAATCAATTGATTTATTCTTCTGGTTATGTCATTTGGCTCTTGTTTTGAGTATTTCTAGAGTTTCATTATGGGAAGTGCAAGATTTATGGGTAGAACAACATCAGTACCATATACCATCTGAAACGGGGACATTCCAATTGATCTTTTAGTGCCTATTCTGTTATCCCATAAATCATATTTCAAATGTACATGCTAGGATTTCTTATTTTTGGTCAACACTTTTTTAACTATGGTGATCAAGATCTTATTTGAGGACTCGGCTAGTACATTTCCCCGAGGATAGTAGGTCATAGAATTTCCTAGTACAATGTTGTACTTTTGACAAAAACTTATCATGGCTATGGATTTGAAATCTTGAGCATTATCGGTAACTATCTTCCGAGGACAGCCAAATCTTGATAAAATGTTCTCTTCCAAGAAATTGATCACTACTGCATCTGTTGCTTTTCGCATCGGAATTTCTTCTACCCACTTAGTAAAATAGTCAGTAGCGGTTAGAATCCACTTATGTTGTGCACTTGAATGTGGATGTATTTCACCGATGAATTCCAAATCCCATTGCTGAAATATAGATTCAGTTTTAACTGGGACCAAGGGTAGTGCGAGAATCTTCTCCTTGCCTGCAAATAATTGACAGGGGTTACAAGCTCTGACTTTAGAATTTACATCAGTGAATAATTTCATCCAATAATATCCAACACTTGGGATTTTGTAGGTCATTTCTCTCCATGCGTGATGTCCTCCACACACTCCTTTGTGAAACTCATTTATGACCTTCTCCGTTTCGGATTCTACTAAACAGCTTAGAAAGAAACCCAGAGGATCCTTCCAATATAGTTGACTATCTATGATATAATATTTTACTATGTGTAACTTCAACGTTCTATCTTTAGAAGGAGTCAGGTCACTCAGGCATTGAAGAGTCAGTAGATACGAAGCTATGTAACTATACCAAGTTGAGGAAGATAATTTTTCTTGAATTTCGGTTGTGGGTATAGTAACATCAAATTCATATATCTATGGAAATACTTCATACTCTTGCAGATGATTTATTCCAAGTGATCTGAAATTTGATTCAGCTAACAGTTTATCCAAGCCTTGACCTTTGACAAGTTTGGTCGATTTTACTTCCAGGTCAAACTCCTGAATTTTGGCTAACCATCTACCCCTTTTACCTTCACTATCTTGCTGAACTAATATATCCTTTACATCACTGGTTGGTACATAAGTGATGATATTAGAATGGAACACATCAATTCTAAAAGCTTTGAGGGATTTCACCATCGCGTATGCTTGTTTTTCCAATATACCATATTTTAGTTCAGCATCTCTGAGACTTTTGCCAGGAAAACGGGATTGGCTACTTGAAACCCTAATCATTCTTTTGTAAGAGCACGACTGTGATAGTGTGTTCGGAGGTGAATGAGAAAATCAACAATTCTTTCATATAATCTGGGCTTTCCAGTACCGGTGCTTCAGCTATAACCCTCTTGATATGTTCGAATGACGCTTTGGCTTCAGTTTTCCACTTGACCTCGCTATCCTTCTTGAGCATATCTGTAATCAATTTTACAATTTCAATGAAGTTTGGGATAAATCTTCTTAAAAAATTATTTTTTCCTAAAAATGACCGGATCTCCTTTCTATTCCTAGGAATATTTATAGTATCTATAGATTCGACTCTTTTTGGGTCAATTTTAATTCCATCCCTAGATACTATATGGCCCAAGAGTTTACCTTCCTACATTACAAAATGAGATTTCTTGGGATTCAAAGACAAACCAAATTTTCGACATTTCTCAAAAATCTGTTTGAGGTGCAATAGGTGCTCTGCATCAAACTTAGAAAACATAGTTAGATCATCAAGATAAATTTCAATGAACTTATCTGTTTCATCGACAAAGGCGATGTCCATAGCCCATTGGAAAGTGGCTCCTGTTTTCATTAAACCAAATGGCATTTTATCATACGTAAAGGTACCCGATGGGGTGGTGAACGTGGTTTTATCTTTATCATCCTCATGGACTGCAATTTGATTATAGCCTGAAAAGATGTCAATCATGGACATTCTATTTGCTCCAACCACCCTTTCCAATACGTGATCCATCTTAGGCAATGTATAATTATCTTTGAGTGATGATCTTTTTAAATTTCTGAAATCTACGCACAGTTTGATTTCACCGTTTTTCTTCCTGACCGCAACTAGATTAGCTACCCAATTAGAGTACGTGAGTGGAACAATGATCTTGGCATCCAAGAGTTTCTTTACCTCTCTTTCTATCATAGGCAGTAGTATAGGATTTATCTATCTGAGCTTCTGCCTGAATGGTTTAACACCCTACTTCAGAGGAATTTTGTGTTCAATTATGATGGTATCATAAGTTCTTAATTCATAATAGGACCAAGAAAAAACATCTTTGTACTTCTTGATCAACTCGACATATTTTCCTTTTATTTCAGGAGGAAGGTATTTAGATATTTTTACCAGCTTAGGAGTTTCCTTGGTGCTCTTTTAAATTAAAGGACTATACACAAGATGTAATGCTATGTATTATTGTGAAAAACAAGGTGTTGGACACACCGACCACACCGAGAGGGGGGGTGAATCAGTTAGGGATCTTTTTCAACTTCCCTTCACAAATAACTCCTTAGTTATCAATCACCATTTACTCATCACTTATTATTGACATTTATAACCATTTGTATGTGCACATATATCAACAACAGATAAAAACAACATATATCATCAATAATCCATCACCACAAAGAACACAAGATGTATGAACAATTTTCTTTTTAGTATGGACGACAATCCCTAGGTTTATCAACAACAATTGAATAGAGTATCAACTCCATAAGAGCACCATCTCTGCAATGAAAGACTCAACTTACACAACTTAGCACCAACTGAGCAGAGAATTCAATCCTCAACAGATACCAATATGTCAATAGGTACGCGACCTGTTAGTAGTGAAACATGTCTATGTATGTGTCCTATCAGTAGTACAACCCGCGTATGTACGCGGCCTATATGTACTGAAACCTGCGTATTCCTTTTGAACAAATAGGGTTTTCTCTACTTGAAAAAATAAGATCCTCTGTAGCCTTCAGTCAGATCCACTTCTACCCTTCACTGTCCAATATATACCATAACCAATCACAACACATCTATGCTCTCCAACAGCTTACTCATGCTCCTCAACCATACAATATGAATGTTACTCAATCATGTATAAGTAACCAGTATACTATGGAAACCATATCAGTACTAAAACATAAGAGTGTTGCTCACTCATTCAATGAACCAATAAGACCATATCAAAACAGACATACAAAGAATTCCTTAAGCATTCACCATACCATAAGAAAGACTTTCCATCAAGACAACTATGTAACCATACCAGAAATTCTATGACAGATATGAGCCCATAGAATGCAGATATGAAACTTGCTTCAGACTTCAGGAACCTGGCACCATCTCACACTCAAGTCTCCATGAATCTCTCCAATTGTACGCAATTTTGATCTCCTTCATCTCGCGTGTGTATGTGTCCTGCCTCACTACAACCCACGTATGTATGCACTCTGTCTCACTATAGCCCGTGTGCTCCCTTCAAAACTAGGGTTTCTGAACTTCCGAGATTTTTTCCATCAAGATCTTCGACTTACGGAAAATATTATGCATCCATGAGTACCTACAATGACTCTCTCACTCAGAATAGATCTTCAAAATATGCTCAAGAGAGATCCATTTACAAGAGACCCTTGCCTCTTATTTATACTCTCCAAGTAGCTTTCTTAGATGCATCCACTTAGCCACTTTGTCTGCATATCCACCTTATCCACATAACCACTTTGTCCACATAGCCACCTTTATCCAACTTTGTCCACTTAGCCACTTTGTTCACATGGTCACTTGTCCACTTAACCCACTTTCCTTATTTTAGGGTTAACCCACTTATAACCACTTTCCATAATTAGAACATTCTCCATTAACATTATTATTTAAATAGTCCTCATTGACTTAATCACTTCACTTTATTATTTAAATAATTTTTTCTTTTCAAACACTTTGACTTGTTTGACCTTTGGGGGCTACTAGCCAACACATGAGGGTCCTCCAACTTTGTAAGGCCATAAATCTCAAACCATGAGGATTTATGTGACGTTCCACATACCATTGGAAATGGAATGACAAGAACTATCCATCTAGGATAGTTTCACTGACAACTTCGTTGTTCTTTATCTCATTATTCCATGATTAATATTGGGTTCTCTAACCATGCTTCTAAGATAACTCAATTGCAAAGCGTATTCCCATGAGGTCTTTCACCATAAGGGGACCTCTTTGGAGTTCATCCATTTGTACTTCCTATCAACCATGACAAGACAATAATGAGTCATATTTACATCAATCCAACTGGAATAACACATCACTATGATATTGTCTCTTTTTCATTGATTCCATGCATGACCACATGATCCAATGATCAATACATTAATGCTTCAATCCATCTATGCATCTTATATCAATGAAAATACATTGATCCATCTTAATCTATGCATAAATCCATCTATGCATCATATATCTATGACTTCACTTGACATCAATCCATTGAAAATGCAAACTACATAAATATTTTATGACAATAAATTGTCCCTTTGACATCAATGAAAACATGATCCAACAATCTCCCCCTTTAGCATTGATGGCAATACCAAAATTGATGTCAACACCAATCATTGATGGAAACATGTAGACAAGGAATTTCTCTACATCAATAGTCATCTCAATCACATCAATGTGACTATCTGTCCCCCTTTGACATCAATGGAAAAGGGTAGTTCTATCCTTGGGGATACTCCCCCTGCCGGAACTCTCCTTGGGGCTTCTCCCCTTGCCTGGATGACTCGATCTTCCTCTGAATAATCTCTCCCCTTTTGAACAATGGATGTGACTCTGATGTACTGCTGAAGATGTATCGCTCATGCTCCCCCTATGACCATCGCTCCCCTTGGAACCATGCCTTTGTTCTCTTTCTACAAGTATTTACCTTTGCATCTAATAAATCTCTCCTCCTGTAATCATGGGAAGAAGAATGACTCCCTCTATGGGTATGTCTCCCTCTATCTTTTCTACAATATGAATAATGTGCTACCACTGCAACATGCTTCTACTACAAATGCTACTGATCAACTAGAACATAGATAAACTTCTCAAGAATGACCCACTCTTCCTATGATGGTCCTTGGACCTGTCCATGCATCAAATGTGTTCCATACCATACATCATGAAGCAAAAAGATATGTCAACAATGAATAGAGAATCATGAGAAAAACATCCACCATGTACATCTTGTGCCATACTGTGTGCCAACCATGCACAACATCCATGTACATCAGCCATGTACATTAATACCATACAGTATACCATAAGATATCATCAATGGATTGTATCAACCATATTCCAATAACATGTGCTAACTATGTATCATCCATATGCTTCTACCAATATGCCAACCATGTGCCTTAAACAAGTGTCATATCACTAATGATATGCCTCTACCATGAATCAAGTGACACAACCATGTATCTCAACCATCAAGCATCATAACAAGTGTCTCATCTATATCATCCCATACATCATGTACCAAAGTATATGCTAAACAAGTAATACCAATGATGTACTTTAGCCAAGTACTATCACCCATATACCATCTATGAGTGCATCAACATTGCACTAAACATGTATCTCCACCTTTACCAAGCAAGTGCATCAACCATGCACAAAACCTCAACATGATGAACTACAATAAATATGTGATCTCATACATGTATACCATATCAACCATAAACCATGTGCCAAACATACTACTAGCAGGTACCTCTAACAATGTACCAAAAATGTACCAATCACACATCAACTATAGATCAAGATATGACTCATCAATGATAAACACCTCATCAACTCATCAACTAAATGTCCCAATATGTAGCTCAACCACATGCCAAATGCATGCACCAAGATATACAACAAATATTCCTTTAAAAATACATCACAGAATTGTTATAACCCTAAATTTCACCATATATGCATACTTGGCATCAGACCATCTTACTTACTATTTTTTCCAAGCCAACACTGAACAACTCTTCTTAAAAACACTATTTTTGAAGATGTATGCGCATTTCACCACTACTGCCCGCGTATGTACAATAGCTGCACCACTACTTCCCACGTACATACGCTAGTTGCATCATTACAACCCGTGTATGCCCACAAAAGTTGCAAAAAATAAAAAGTTGCAAGGGATTCATTGAGATTATGGGCTATTGGGTAGTTTCCCAACTAATCCACCGCCTATAGCCTGTCACCCAACCGAATAACCATCCTTTTGTCATATAAAAGTAGGTTTTGGGGTCTCATTTCAAGGAGAAACATAGAAATAGTGAAACTCTGTTGATTTCACTTTCCCCCCTTGCCCTAAGAATTTGCAGCCACATTGTGAGTTTTGAGCCAAAATTCCTTATTCTTGTCTTTTTCCTCATTCATAAGCCTATGGCCATTCTCTAGATAGAAGTGTGAGAGAAGAAGGATATGTGGAAGAAGTTGGAGCTTGGTGAAGAGGAGCCCAAGACTGGGTTTGAGGAGCAGTCATCGATCTCATTTTGTAAGTAACTTTGTGAGATTAATATAAAGAAGTACATTTTCCATCCCGCCATATGATGTGTTCAATCTGTATGTTTGATTTACATTTTATTATGAAATCTAACCCACTAATTCATATATAAGATGCATGTTCGTATTTTATTGTTTGTCTTTTGGTGAATGCAGGTCATCCTTGGGAGGAGATTTGCAGTCGAGAAGAAACCTAACGCAAAAGGATCGACACCGGACGTAGAGTTTAAGGTAAGACTACTGGATCCTTATACTTTGTATTTTATGCATGAATGTGGGGTATTGTCGGGATAGTTGTTAAAAGTAGGAGACTTTAGATGGTTAGCTCTGCCTGCATGATTGAACCCTAGTGTAGTCCATAGGGGGGTTTTCCCACTATAGCAAATAGATATCAATGGAACTTAGATATGTACCATCCATGTATCCTAACAGATCTTCCTCAACCTCCATTCACTACAACAAATACTAAATATCCCAAAATACATGTACTAGAAGTGTGCCTCAATATATCAATGATATCTCTAGTTATCATCATCATGATATATCTCATAACCAAAGTGTCATAACTTCACTGTCACAACCAACATTGTTCCTCAACAGAAAAATCCTCAATCCATACTCTAGAGTTAGTATAGTGCATTAAGGATAGACTTTAAACACTCAACCATATGTCATCACCATACATACATCAATTATGTATGACAACATCTAATCATGAAAACCTGCAACAAACCATGTCAAACCCTCCATCATAGAGTTATATCATCACACCAAACTACAACTTATTTGCCTAGCCTACTTTCCAAGGATTTTACCACATGTACACGACCTGCTATATAGACAACTCACGTATGTACATGACCTATTTATAGGTCAACTCAGGTATGTACGCGACTGTTACCAATGTAACCAGCGTACTCTTCAAAGGAAGTCAAGCTTGAGCTTGTATTAGGGCTGCAATTCTGTTCTAATTGTTCAGTCTTATTCACCCACTTCTGAAGGTGTCCCATATTTTCAAAACTTGAGCTCTGAGCTTCCATTTTTCCAACATTGTCTTCTCTTCTAGCCTCATGTGTTCTTCTAGTCATACTATATGAAACACTCCTCATGGATTGTCTTCTTGTGTTCCGACAATCCTAGGATTTGTGGCCAAATCTGCTACAACTATAACATCTCATGGTGTGAAAATGAGCAACAGTGTGTCCTACTTGATTACATCTCCAACACCTTAGGATGTTATGAAATATTTCATTATCTCTCTTTGCATAATATCTGCATTCCAAAGCTTTGTGACCATATTCATTACATGAGTAAAAATGACCATGAAAAACATTTTCATACCTTTTCTTTGGTGTCCATATTGAAGGTGTCTCTCTTCTAAATTTTCTTTGAGGTGTAAAGATGGCTTCTTGATGTCTTCCTTGCTTTGTACTTTCGAAGGTTTCCTTGCTTTGTGTAGATGGTTGGCTTGTAACATTATTTCCATCTTTTGAGAATGAGGGACTTACCTCATGCTTCTTTGAGGTGCTTGNCTTCTTTGAGGTGTAAATATGGCTTCTTGATGTCTTCCTTTCTTTGTTCTTTTGAAACTTTCCTTGCCTTGTGTAGATGGTTGAATTGCAAAATTATTTCCATCCTTTGAGAGTGAGGGACTTGCCTCATGCTCCTTTTAGGTTCTTGTTTCAACATGTGTAGCTTCTTTGTTGTATCCAAGACATGATTTATCATTTGGTGATATTTGACTATCTAAGATCTCATTCAAGATTGTTGAGCTATTCAAGAATTTTTTTGACTTCTCTACTTTCTTTCTAAGATCAACAACTTCAGCTTCCAACTTATGACATGACTCTTCCTTTTCATTTACTTGATTCTTTAGTAGTTCATCTACCCTTTTGGCTTCTTCAACTTGGGTCTTGAGATGGATATTAACTTTGGGACTTTTGCTAATCTAATTATCTACCTTATTATTTTTTTCTATTTCATTATTTAGTCTTTTGATATCTTCTTCTTTTTCTTCTAATTGAGACCTTTTACATTCTTCTTGTTCCTTGAGCATTTTCTTTAGTTTCAAAATATGCTTTTGATTCTTTTCAAGAAACCTTTTAGTGTTCTCAGAATGATAGCTATAGTCTATATAACTATGGTCATAGTTGTATTCATATACACCCCAATCAACTTTCTTTTTAATCTTTGAAAGTTCTTCTTCTACTTCCTCCATGGGATAATTATCATCTAATTCTTCACAAACTATTTCTAGATCTTGTTCTTCACATGTAGAGAAACAATCAACATCATCACATTTAGAATTATTTCAATCAGAGGACTATGGATATTCGTTACCTTCATTTTTCTTGATGGATTTGCCTTTAGTGTCTTCCTTTTTGCCTTGGTATGTATTCTCTAGCTTTAGCCATAGATCCTTGGCAGAAGTGCATTGTCCCATGCTTTCTTTGATAGAACTTGAGAGTCCATTGAATATGGTCTTGAGAGCCAATGCATAATTCTTATCTTCTTCCTTTTGAGCTGCAAACTTTGACTTATTCTTCAAGGGAACTGATCCTCCAATAGTTTCTTTCCAAACACTTGCTCCTTTTTCCTTCAAATACACTTTCATTTCTATTCTCCATGTTGAATATTTTTCCTCATCAAAGATTTGAACTTCGTCATCCATTTGTGTATCCATTGATCTCCTACAAGATTTTTAAGGTTATAGTGAAGGCCTGATCTGATACCAATTGTTGGAAACACCGACCACATTGAGAGGGGGGGTGAATCAGTGTAGGGCTCTTTTTCAACTTCCCTTCACAAATAAATCCTTAGTTAGTAATTACCATTTACTCATCACTTATTACTGACATTTATAACTAGTTGTATGTGAACATATATCAGCAATAGATAACAACAACATATATCATCAATAAGACATCACCACAAAGAACACAAGATGTATGTACAATTTTCTTTTTACTATGGACTACAATCCTTGGGTTTATCAGCAACAACTAAATAGAGTATCAACTCCACAAGAGTACCAACTCTACAATGCAAGCCTCAACTTACACAACTCAACACCAACTGAGAAGAGGATTCAATCCTCAACATATACCAATGTGTCAACAGGTACACGACTTGTTAGTAGTGCATCACACATATGTATGAATCCTACCAGTAGTACAACCCATGTATGTATGAGGCCTATCTATACTACATCTTGCGTATGCCTTCTGAACAACTAGGGTTTTCTCTCCTTGAAAAACTCAGATCCTCTATAGTCTTCAGTCAGATCCACTTCTTCCCTTCACTGTCCAATCTGTACCATAACCAATCACAACACATCTATGCTCTCCAACAACTTACTCATGCTCCTCAACCATACAATATAAATGTTACTCAATCATGTACAAGTAACCAGTATACCATGGAAACCATATCATTACTGAAACATAAGAGTGTTTCTCACTCAGTCAATGAACCAATAATACCATATCACAATATCCATACCAAGAATTCCTTAAGCATTCACCATAGCATAAGAAAGAGTATCCATAAAGAAAACTATGTAACCATACAAGAAATGTTATGGCAGATCTGAGCCCATAGAATGCAGATATGGAACTTGCTTCAGACTTCAAGAACCTGGCACCATCTCACACTCAAGTCTCCATGACTCTCTCCAAATGTACGTTCTCTGATATCCTTCAGCCCAGGTGTGTATGCATCCTGCCTCACTACAGCCCATGTATGTACGTGCTCTGTCTCACTGCAACCCGCGTGCTACTTCAGAAACTAGGGTTTCTGAACTTCCAAAACTTTTGTCGTCGAGATATCATAATTACGGAAACTTCAATGCGTCCATGAGTACCTACAATGAATCTCTCACTCAGATTATACCTTCAACATATTCTCAAGAGATATCCATTTACAAGAGACCCTTGCCTCTTATTTATGCTCTCCAAGTAGCTTTCTTAGAAGCATCCACTTAGCCACTTTTTCCACATATCCACTTTATCCACATAACCACTTTATCCACATAGCCACCTTTATCCAACTTTGTCCACTTAGCCACTTTGTTCACATGGCCACTTGTCCACTTAACCCACTTTCCTTATTTTAGGGTTAACCCACTTATAACCACTTTCCATAATTAGAAAGTTCTCCATTAACTTTATTATTTACATAATCCTCATTGACTTAATCACTTCACTTTATTATTTAAATAATTTCTTCTTTTTAAACACTTTGACTTCTTTGACCTTTGGGGGCTACTAGCCAACACATGAGGGTCCTCCAACTTTGTAAGGCCATAAATCTCAAACTGTGAGGAGTTATGTAACGTTCCACATACCATTAGAAATGGAATGACAAGAACTATCCATATAGGATAGTTTCACTGTCAAATTCATTGATCTTTATCTCATTATTCCATGATTAAAATTGGATTCTCTAACCATGCTTCTAGGATAACTCAACCACAAAGCATCTTCCCGTGAGGGCTTTCACCATAAGGGGACCACTTTGGAGTTCATCCATTTGTACTTCCTATCAACCATGATAAGACAATAATGAGTCATCTTTACATCAATCCAACTGGAATAACACATCACTATGATATTGTCCCTTTGTCATTGATTCCATGCATGACCACATGATCCAACGATAATACATTAATTCATCAATCCATATATGCATCATATATCAATGAAAATACATTGATCCATATTCATATATGCATCAATCCATCTATTCATCATATATCAATGACTTCACTTGACATCAATCCATTGACAATACATACTACATCAATATGCTATGACAAGACATTGTCCCTTTGACATCAATCCTTTGACATCAATGACAACATGATCCAACAAGAGGTGCAAAAAACCTCTTCTACTAGACTTGTGCACCTTATTGGATATTATATGTTGAATTCATATGGTTTAATGTTATAGCACATTGTTATTTTAAAAGAAGGGTTTGACATTACCAAAGTGGCGCACTATGTAAGTGGGATATGAAAATGGTTATGTGGTTGATTAAAC
>SNQJ01S0015693.1:14299-44395 GCA_010110895.2 Picea sitchensis | reverse complement strand
GAGAACCAACTCGCATTTACTGCACGTCACTCAAACAAACCTCGAAGCCCGTCACCCTAGTCATACTTGCATTTTGTTTTTTGGCTCTGGTGGTTGTTGATTCTCCACATTGCTCGGTTTCGAAGGAGGCATACAATCTAGTCTCTTCCTCATGCAGGATTTTCTAGGTATGGTTCCTTAATATTCCATACATGATGGTTTCTTTTCCCTTTGAATCAATTTTTAGCTGAGGATTTCTCACGGTTTGTGTGTTTCTTAAGATATTATGGGATTTTTGAACTGTGTATTGGTGTTGTATCCATGGGTTCTTCTGGTGATTATTCTGGACTCTTGGTTTAAAAAAAAAAATGAATGGTTATGCTCTCCTTGATGTGGGTAATCTTTGTATGAATTATTGATAAAATAATAATGAATCATGTTTGGTTGTCTTGGGTTTTGGGTCTGGTTCTCTCTAGAAATTTATTATTATGTTTGACCAGCTTTAAGCTTTGAGCATGGGTGTTACAAATAGTCTCTGTGTTTAAATATTGAAACTCCATTTTTCATCTCTATGGTTGATATTTTCAGTCATCTGGGTTGCAATGTGAACTATTGCAAGTTTAAATTTTTTCTCCTTGGCTTGGAAATACCCTGAGCTATTAGCTATCTTAGCGTTGCCCATTAACATTGTTTCTTGGAAAGCAATACACAGTCTGAATTTAAAATCACCCAGAAATTAAATGGAAGTATTATATAATTTTTGGTTGGGCACAGATCTGTGCTTGGACACTCATTTTACTGTGTTGTTTAAGAGTTCGTTTCTTTTCGTTCTCTATTGGAGGTAGTTGACTGTCATTTGGTAACCCTCATAGTAAAGATTCTAATCACTTGTTATATGTCTGTGGTAGTTTTTGAAAGGCACAAGCTGTTTGCATTTTCGAAGAATTCTTCCTTTGATTGAATCACATGTTGTTAATCTCCATTTGTTTTGTTTAATCCCTAAATACGATCTTAATATTGTTTCAATCCAGTCAAGGGAAAATAAACATTGTGTGTGCTTGGTCGATTGGGCACAATTTGTCTTTGTTTCTTGTTGGGAAATTTTAAAAAGAAGTCTGTACATGCTAATTTATGTGAAGGTTGGGCTCAGGAGTTGCATGTTATTTGTTGAATGTTATTCGAATCAATTATTATGTTGATTATATTTAAAAGAGACCTATGTGTGAAAGGATTGGGCTCCGATTAATATTTTTAATGCCCAGTTGATTATGTCGAACAATGTTTGAATAATGGACAAATGGTAGTTAATACTATGCATATTCTTATTTGATTTTAAAGAATAAATATTGGATATAAATGGTTGGAATCACTGTGCGTTTTCTATTGGTTTTGAAAGAAAAATAGATTTAGCATTGGAGTTATAGATGGTCATTATATTCATCATATCGATTGCAATGTCGTTGATAGGACTGCTATATAAATATTATATAGATGTTAAGGCTAATATAATTGAGTATTTTTGGGCATATGAATTGTTTTTTTTAAAGCCAACAAGCAATTTGTAAAGGAAGTGACATTTTAGATGGTGGTTTGAAAAGTGAATACTGATTGAATGGTGGAGGTCTGAACAGAGATATGTTTGATTGTTTGATTTGATTTATTTTTATATGAACAATATCCATTTTATGTCCTTGTCATGCTACCATGTTTCTCTCATTATATCCCCCTCATAATCCCAATATCATTTTGACATCCTTGTTCTGTAAAATAAATTAAAGGGTATGTGTAACAACGACAAAAGAGATAACACAACAATGGTTGGCAATTGATATTTTGGTATATTTTACATAGTTAAATTATTTAATTAATCATTGAGAAACATTCATGTAATTATCCCCTCTCATTATACCACCTTTCGCTCATTACACTCCCTCCATATGTCCCATGAACCATGTCACCCCCTACTCACTTGGAAATTATTAAATGGTTTGTTATGGATGGATTTGCATGTATAACGTGTCAATTTATGAGCCAATTATTGATTCATTCAAGAAGAATGTCATGTATGGTTTATTAAGGGCTTAGTTAATGATGAATTGCTGCTATAGGATGAGTTTCTTAAGTAGGGGAATCCATGGAAGAAATAATAGAGGAAAAGGAAACTGGAATAGAGGGCCTATAAAGCCTAGATTCTCCATTCATTTTGATGATGATCCCCACGAATTGAACCAACTGTTCCAAGATGGGTTCTTTAACTAGATTGGGCAAGGAATAGTACAACCTTGACCAGAGAGACCCCCCTTCCAGCCTCAGAACATCCCTGGTATTCTTGTGCCTCCTCATGTGTCCTTGTAACCAGAAGTCCCTGCAAATGATGGATGGAAAGAGATTGTCAACCTGACTATCTCTCACCATTGTGGCTGGCCCAATTTGTCATTACCGCCTCCACCTCCTTTCAATCCTAATGTTCATATTGCCCCTATGCATTCACCTATTCAATCCTCACATGCTAGTAAAAGGCTTAAAAATGATGTCCCCCATGTGCAAGATAAAAGAAAAGCTACTGCCTCCCTTTCCTCTCCCTCAAATGACTTCTCAAAATACGTATCCTCCCGCATGCATTTGAAGGATGATTGTTCTCATGTTATTAGCGAGATACAACCTCAAGGTTCTAATCAACCACAAGATAATTCTGGGAAATAAAAGGCGGACAACATTGATAAAAGAAAATTTTCCTTTCATAGTGAAAAGTATGGATTTTAATTTATGTGTTTTTTATGACTGAGTTGATGAAGACAGTGGCCTGCAAAAAGTTTGGACAACAAGCTATTTTTGGATAATATGGATTATGTGGATATTTACATATTTTTGGATATGATTTAAATTATTTCTGATATTTAAAGATTCAATTTTGAAGGTATCTAAGGGAGTTACAAGGGTGGCATGTGCTGAAATGATTATCCATTTGTGTTTTATTTTATAATTTGAAAAGAATAAAAGAAGGGCGTCACAAAAGGTCCCACCTACCTATTTATTATTAATTAAATACCCTTAACTATTATTATTATTATTAATTCTCCTAAACTAAAATAGTTAAGTCAAACTAACTTAACTAAATAAAGTAGTTCATCTACTTCAACTTATTTGGAAGGAATACAAGATAAATGAGGAGAAGAAACAAGGGGAGAATATAAGGAGAAAGAAAGACTAACGTTTTCTCTTTTCATTTCATGAGATAGTTCAGTTTTCATTCATTCTTGAGTTTATTCAAAGCCTAATTCTCTTTTTGACAGCATGGTCCTATTGTAGAGAACAAGGTTCAAAACTGAACCAAACCATTCAGATGCTTGTTTTAGAGGTGTTGATCCATCCTTGATAGTTTGTGTATACTTGTATGTTTATGGATTAAGTTTCATAGATGATAAAGGATATTTTGTGATGCAGGAGCATCGTACAAAGCCAAAAGAATGCACCTAGCCAAAGGAGCAGCTGGACGTGCAGATGGAAAAAGAGCACATTTTTATGAACAACGTTTTGAATTTTGAAACTGAAGCATTAATGTAATAAGCTAGGAGGATCGTACTTCCATTTATATCTTGGATATTGTAAAGAGATCTTGAGCGATTGTTGTCATCTGTCAATGTAAAAGGCATTTAAGCCCAGTTAATGAAAGTAGGTAGATTTGAATTATAGATTAGACAGTTTTAGAACCGTAGGAGGGAAAACGCATATAGACACCCTCACCTTTGGATCATGGTATTATTGTATCATTAGCATAAATAAGAAGAATATAGTTGTAGTAGAGAGCTGTAGAGAAGAACCCATGTACAGGAGCACTTGAGTTAATATATGAATCTTTGACTCAACTTTCATGGTGTTGTGATGCTTACTGTTTACATTTGTTGAATGCTATGTTTACAGTTGCTTTGTTTCTCTGTATTCATTTGTTTCAATGTCGTGTTATGAGTATGATTTCATGTTGAATGTATGAAGTCTGAGAGAAGAAAGAGAATGAGTTTCAATTGTTTCTCGTCCTGAGAGTTCCTACAAGGAGTGTAGTGAAACATCCGCAAGGTGTGCATTGACAAGGGTTCTGAGTCTATCCCAGAAAGCTCAGGAGGGATACCATTGTTCTCATTCCAGTAGAAGTGCAGGTGAAGCAAAGAATCTGTGCAAGGTGTCCACAGGCTAGTTGAAGCCTTAGAATTTATCAACTAAGGTTGAAGAGTGAAGGACTATTGTTGCCGAGAGTGCACAGAGTCGAAGAATCAAATACACAGAAGTCTTTGAAAGAGTGTTGCAAAGAGTGGGTGCAAGAGTCCTTTTGAGACTTGAGGTTGCAATAGAAAGCTTAGGAGGATCAACGCCTTTGAAGTATTCAAAGAAAGACGGGGAGACGAAGCATCGCGCAAAAGTTTAAGTCCTGATGTAGGAACATTGGCTCGTTTCATAGAGATTCATTGAGGAGTGAATCGGACGGTTGAAATTATCCATGGAGAACTCACGAAGTTGCGAGGATCATAGGATCTAGAGGAGCCGCAAGGTGGATAAGGGTTGGACGAACCCATTACCTTGGTTTCAAGATTCAACGTTGACCATTGATCATGATCTGTTGTGAGCCATCAGAACATTTCAAGGATTCAGAGTTTGTAAGTCTGGAGTGTAAGCCGAAATCCTTGGTCACTCTAACTCTCGAATTGTGAGAAGGATTGTTAAGTGTGGAATTTTGGGATTTCGGTTATTCGGGATTCAGAATGCCAAAAATCCTGATGACAAGGAGTCAGAGGCCTTTGCATTAAAAACCCTAAAGTTACGAAACCCTAAATGTACTTGAAGTGGCATTTCAACACTTTGGGGATCGAGGTTTCAACATTCCCATTGACAAGGATTTGAGGCACTTCACATAAGAAACCCCAAAATCACAAAACGCGAAGTATTAGTGAAGTGGCATTTCAACATTTCATTGTTTCAGGGTTCAGGAACCTAAGAAGACAGTGGTTTGGAATTGAGAGTCTCGAACTCCCGGTACCCAGAAGCCCAAAATAATGTGGGCCGTCAGATCTAAAGGGAGACTATTAGCTGTTGATTCTATAGAAGGCGCCATTTCATAATTCGGGATTTCAAAGTGGTAGGGGAACAACAATTGAAGGCTTGCTCAATTCCTAAAAGGTGGGAAGAGTGACAGGTGGAAGGAATCCACGACAGAGATAGAGGACGGCTAAGAAGATAGGTGGCGCATACTCGTTTCCAGGTAGTGTCAATTCCCATTGACCATTTCGAGGTTTCGAAGGTTGGAGAGTTGAGAAGCCTTGCATCAGGATTTGTGAAATCGTGAAGTCTAAAACTCCAAATCAGTGAAAGAGTCCCATTCATAACCATTGGAGAGCCAGCCTTTGCTAAATGTATTGGGATTTGGCATTTTGGTGTTTTCGAAGACAAGGAATCGGGGTCCTTTGCATCAGAATTCCCGAAGTCGCGAAACGCGACGTAGTTGTGGAGGAGTACGTGGCCAAAGGAATTCAACGTTTAAACATTTCCAGTTTTGGGGGTTGAAGAGCCGAAAAACTCGACAACAGGAATCGTGATATCGCGAAACCCAAATCCCGATTCGGTAAACGACACAATCATATTATTGGTCAGGAGATTTGGGCTGATGCCTTGTGGTTTATCACGTGGGAATACCTATAAGGACCTGTGGAAAACATTATTGTGTGTGTGTGGGATTCCCTGTGGAGGAATCAAAAAGTCAATTTGACTCAGGGGAAGATTTAGAATGATCCTGTGCAGATCTTGGCTCGAGGGTCGGAGGTCTGCGCCAGTTGTGGTATCAGAGCTTGATTGTGTTTGTATATTTATGACAAAAGGAGCCAAAGAAAAAGGAGTAGTCTAATATGCACCAGCTGTGGTATCAGAACTACAGAACAAGTTCTTTTCTTTCTGTAGCAGAGAAAAGAGGAACATTTTATAACCATGCCACTGAGAAGAAGAGACAGGCCAATGCCAATGCCTGATCTAGTAAGGGAAAGAGAAATGTGTGAGTTACGTACCAGACTTGATGCTATGGAGACAAAACAGAGGTGCACAATTGACATTGGGGATATCAGCAAGGCTAAAAGTGAAAATTAAGCTGGAAATGAAGAAGAAGAAGTTGCAGTCGAAGATGCTGCGGATGAACACTTATTTAGGGTTGTTGCAAGAATAGGTGCCAAAGAAAAAATGGACATTCTAGTGTATGAAGGAAACTTAGATGTTGAAGAGATTCTAGACTGGATTAGAGCTCTAGACAAATACTTATACTATGAGGATGTTGAGGAAGACAAGAAGGTCAAACATGTTGTTACCAGACTTAAAGGGCATGCAACACTATGGTGGGATGAACTGCAGGCTGAAAGACGCTGCAAAGGAAAGCAGAAAATCAAGAGGTGGGATAGAATGGTTGCAAAGATGAAAGCCAAATTTATACCCAAGGATTATCAAATCACTCTATTTCAAAGGATGCAGAATTTGAGACAGAAGCTGATGTCAGTGAAAGAATACACTGAAGAGTTCTACAAGATAAACATCATAGAAGGTCATCAGGAAAGAGATGATGAAAAGGTTGCCAGATACATGAATGGTCTATGATATGACATTCAATATGAGATGAGCATGATGACCCTTCGGACTATAGAATATTCTTATCATATGGCTTTGAAAGCTGAAGAGAAACTGAGTCGGAAGAAAGGTCAAAGAGGTCGAGGTAGAAGTCAAGCCAGAGGCAAAACAATTGCCCAAGAGAGAACTCAGAAATCTAAAGAAGAGGGGAAGAAACCTCAAACTCAAAATGAGAGAGGAAGAAGGTCACAGAGAGGGAAATATGCTGATAGAAATAGTTTTCCTTGAGCTAGAGGAAGAGGAAGAGGCAGAGGCGATGAAGTAAAATGCTTTCTCTATGGAAAGATCGGACATAAATCCTATGAGTGTCTAGATAAGAATAAAGATGGTGGTGAACCTCACATTTTCAAAGCTCAAGGACGAAACATTGAGGTAGAATACACTGAGGGTGGAAGATCTTTGATGATGAGGAAAGTTCTCTTGAATCTAGAGAAGGAGGTAGAGAACCCAGCCCAAAGAAACAGTCTTTTTCAGACTGCTTGCAAAACTAAAGATAGAGTATGTAAGGTCATAGTGGACAGCGGTAGCATAGACAATCTTGTATCTACAGAGATGGTAGAAAAGTTGGAGTTGGAGACTGTTATACACCCAAGCCCATACAAAGTTTTGTGGCTACAAAAAGGATATCAGGTAAATGTCACTAAATAGTGTTTGGTTGAATTTAAAATAGGGGGATATAAAGATGAAATGTTATGTGATGTCATTCCCATGGATGTTTTTCATCTATTGCTGGGTAGACCATGGAAATATGACAGAAATGTGATTCATGATGGGAGAAAGAACACGTACACCCTAGAGAAAAATGGGAGGAAGCACATGTTGCTGCCGATTAAAAACCAAGAGGTGAAAACAAAGATGAACAACACTGTACTTCTCATGAGTGGGAAGGAACTTCTTAAGGAAGCTAAGAAGAAGGAAGACACACAATTTATTTTGGTCAAGAAGCCCAAATTTTTTTTGAATAGTACGAGGATAGATGATTTACCAGAAGAAATCCAGAAGTTGCTGGAAGAGTTTGTTGATATAGTAGTGGACGAGATACCTTGCTCGTTGCCACCAATCAAAAGTATAATCCATCAAATTGATCTTATAACTGGATCCAGTTTACCAAACAAATCCACATATAGGTTGATGCCACAGGAAAATGAGGAAGTCAAGAGACAAATCCAAGACTGACAAAGGATTGATTCGAGAGAGCTTGAGTCCATGCGTTGTTCCGACAGTGCTCAACCCAAAGAAAGATGGAGGCTGGAGGATGTGTACAGACTCAAGGGCGATCAATAAGATTACCATCAGATACAAATTTCCATTTCCAAGGATGGACGACTTGATGGATTGCTTGAGTGGAGCAAGATTTTTTTCAAAGATTGATTTGAAAAGCAGATATCATCAAATTCGAATGAGAGAAGGTGATGAATGGAAGACAACATTCAAGACGAATGAGGGGATGTATGAAAGGATTGTCATGCCATTTGTCTTAACGAATGCACCCGGTACTTTCATGATATTGATGAACAAAGTCCTGAAGGATTTCATTGGGAAATTAGTCATTGTATATCTTGATGATATATTGATTTTCAGCAAGACAGAAGCAGAGAACTTAAAGCATTTAGCTGTCGTAATAAGGAGATTACAACAAGAGAAATTGCTGATCAATGTGAATAAATCATCATTTATGAAGACAAAACTCATTTATTTGGGTTTTGTTATCTCTACCAATGAGCTGAAAATGGATCCGGAAAAGGTAAATGTGATTAAGAATTGGCCATCACCGAAAAATGTGTTTGAAGTTCGAAGCTTCCATGGTTTGGCTAGTTTCTACAGGAAATTCATCCAAAATTTTAGTGGAATTAGTGCACCAATGATGGATATGGTGAAGAAAAGACATAAATATTTTCACTAGATGGAGGAAGCAGAGAAGAGCTTCAATCTGTTGAAGAAGAAGATCATTGAGTAGCCAATTCTAGTTTTTCCAAACTTTATTAAGACATTCCAAGTCAAGTGTGATGTGAGTGGCTTTTCAATTGGAGCGGTCTTGAGCCAAGACGATAGGCCGATTGCATATTTCAGTGAAAAACTGAATGAAGCGAAGATCAAATACTCAACATATGATAAAGAATTTTATGTGGTCATACAAGTGCTAAAGAAGTGGAGACATTATTTGGTTCCCAAAGAGTTTGTTTTATAAAGTGATAATCATGTTTTACAATTCGTGACTCAGTAGAAGAAGTTGAACCAAAAACATGTTAAATGGGTTGAATTCATGTAGAATTTTACTTTTGTAACTAAGCATATTTCTGGAACTGCTAACAAAGTTGATGATGCTTTGAGCAGGATATCTTTGCTTATGCAGGATTTCAGAGTCAAGACTTTGGGTTTTGATAACCTCAAAGAAATGTATAGGGATGACCCAGATTTTAAGGAAGCGTATGAAGTGTCTGAGAATCCAGTTCTCAGAGATAGAAGCTAGTGGACCGAATACATGATCCAGGATGGATTATTATTCAGGGGCAATCAGCTATGTATTCCAAAATGCTCCATGAGGGAGAATCTGTTGAAGGAAAAACATAGTGGCGAATTGGTCGGACACTTCGATCATGATAAGACATTCTCAAAGTTGAATGGATCATATTTTTGGACAGGGATGAGGACAGATGTTAAAAAATTTGTGGATAGATGCAGAATTTGTCAGCACACAAAAGGGAAAAGGAGGAATATAGGGTTATACCAGCCATTACCCATACCAGAAAGGTCTTGGGATGTAGTGAGCATGGATTTTATATTGGGACTGCCAAGAACACAGAGAGGCTATGATTCAATCTTTGTGGTAGTTGACAGATTTTCCAAGATGGCACATTTCATACCATGCCAGAAAACCAGCGATGCAACTCATATTGCGAACCTGTTTTTCAAAGAAGTTGTCAGACTTCATGGCTTGCCAAAGAGTATCATTTCTGATCGAGATACCAAGTTCATTGGACATTTTTGGAGGACTTTGTGGAAAAATCTGGGGACAAGTTTGTATTTTAGCTCAGCATATCATCCTCAGACGGATGGGCAAACATAAGTCATGAACAAAAACTTGGGAGAATTGTTGAGGAGCTTAGTAACTAAACACCATAGTCAGTGGGATCACATTCTTCCACAGGTGGAATTCACTTATAATGATTCGCTTAACAGAAGTACAGGGCATAGTCCATTCCAAATAGTATATGGTATGCAACCAAGGGGAGTTTCTGAATTGAAAGATTCAGAACAAGATGAATTCAGGAGTGCTAGTCTAGAAGACTTTGTAGAAGGAATGAAGGAGCTTCACAGCTGAATTAAGGAGTGGTTGCAGAATTCAAGTCAAGAATACAAGCACAGAGAAAATCAACATAGGCGAGAACTTCAATTTGAAGTTGGTGATCTAATTCTTGCACATCTAAGGAAGGAGAGGTTCCCAAGGGGAACATATAACAAACTGAAGATGAAAAAGATTGGACCATGCAAGGTCATAAGGAAATTTAGGGCAAATGCATATGATATTAAATTATCCTATGGGATCGAAATCTCACTGATATTCAATGTTGCGGATTTGTACCCTTACAAAGTTGAATAAGAAGGAGCAGAGAAGGAACATAAAGAGATCCAATGGACAAAACAAATGTCTGTAGCTGAAAATCCACAGATCGAAAGAATAATTGACAAGAGGATTAGCAAAAAGACCAGGAGAAAAGAGTATTTTGAATACTTGGTCAAATGGAAGGGACATCCAGTTGAAGATGCTAGTTGGGAAGATGAAGTAGAAATTCATAAGCATGGACAGACCATGCAAGAGCTCATGAACAGGAGTTCATGAAAATTTTCAAGCGAGGGAGTATGATGCAGGAGCATCGTACAAAGCCAAAATCACACACCTAGCCAAAGGAGCAACTGGACGCGCAGATGGAAAAAGAGCATGTTTTTATGAACAACGTTTTAAATTTTGAAACTGAAGCATTAATGTAATAAGCTAGGAGGAATGTACTTGCATTTATATCTTGGAGATTGTAAACATATCTTGAGTGATTGCTCTCATCTATCAATGTAAAAGGCATTTAAGCCCAGTTAATGAAAGTAGGTAGATTTGAATTATAGATTAGACAATTTTAGAAGCGTAGGAGGGAAAACGGATATAGAAACCCTTTCCTTTCAATCATGGTATTATTGTATCATTAGCATAAAGAAGCAGAAGAGAGTTGTATCAGAGAGCTGTAGAGAAGAACCCATGTACAGGAGCACTTGAGTTAATATATGAAGCTTTGACTCAACTTTCATGGTGTTGTGATGCTTATTGTTTACATTTGTTGAATGTTATGTTTACAGTTTCTTTGTTTCTCTATATGCATTTGTTTCAATGCTGTGTTATGAGTATGATTTCATGTTGAATGTATGAAGTCTAAGAGAAGAAAGAGAATGAGTTTCAATTGTTTCTCGTCCTGAGAGTTCCTACAAGGAGTGCAGTGAAACATCCACAAGGTGTGCGTTGACAAGGGTTCTGAGTCTATCTCAGAAAGCTCAGGAGGGATACCATTGTTCTCATTCCAGCAGAAGTGCAGGTGAAGCATAGAAGCCGTGCAAGGTGTGCGCAGGCTAGTTGAAGCCTTAGAATTTATTAAATAAGGTTGAAGAGTGAAGGACTATTGTTTCCGAGAGTGCACAAAGTCGAAGAATCAAATACACAAAATTATTTGAAAGAGTGCCGCAAAGAGTGTGTGCAGGAGTCCTTTCGAGACTTGAGGTTGCAATAGAAATCTCAGGAGGATCAACACCTTTGAAGTATTCGAAGAAAGACAGGGAGACGAATCATCGCGTAGAAGTTTAAGTCCCAACGAAGGAACATTGGCTCGTTTCACAGAGATTCATTGAGGAGTGAATCAGACAGTTGAAATTCTACATGGAGAACTCATGAAGTTGTGAGTACCATAGGATCTAGAGGAGATGCAAGGTGGATAAGGGTTGGACGAACCCATTACGTTGGTTTCAAGATTCAACGTTGACCGTTGATCGTGATTTGTTGTGAGCTGTCAGAACATTTCAGGGATTCGAAGTTCGTAAGTCCAGAGTGTAAGACAAAATCCTTGGTCACTCTAACTCCCAAATCGAAAGAAGGATTGTTAAGTGTGGAATTTTAGGATTTCGGTAATTCGGGATTCGAAATACCAGAAATCCTAATGACAAGGAGCCAAGGTCCTTTGCATTGAAAACCCTGAAGTTACGAAACTTGAAATATCCTTGAAGTGGCAGTTCGACACTTCGGGGATTGGGGTTTCGGCATTCCCATTGACAAGGATTTGGGGCACTTCACATAAGAAACCCCGAAATCGTGAAATGTGAAGTATTGGTGAAGTGGCGTTTCGACATTTCATTTTTTGGGGTTTGGGAACCCAAGAAGACAGTGGTTTGGAATCGAGAGTCTCGAACTCCCGGTACCCGGAAGATCGAAATAACATGGGCCATTAGATCTAAATGGAGGCTATTATTCATTGATTCCGTAGAAGGCGCCATTTCGGAATTCAGGATTTCAAGGTGGTAGGGGAATGGAAATCGAAGGCTTGTTCAAGTCCCAAAAGCCTGGAAGAGTGACAGGTGGTAGGAATCCATGACAAAGACAGAGGATAACTGAGAATATAGGTGGCGCATACTCATTTCCAGGTAGTGTCAATTCTCGTTGACCATTTCAGGGTTTTGAAGGTTGGAGAGTCGAGAAGCCTTGCATTAGGATTAGCGAAATCGGGAGGTCCGAATCTCCAAATCGGTGAAAGAGTCCCGTTCATAACCATTAGAGAGCCAGCCTTTGCTGAATGTATCGGGATTCATCATTTCGGTGTTTTCAAAGACAAGGAATCAAGGTTCTTTGCACCGGAATTCTCGAAGTCGTGAAACACGACGTAGTTGTGAAGGAGGACGCAACCAAAGGAATTTGGCATTTTGGGTTTCGGGTGTTGAAGAGCCAGAAAACTCGACAACAGGAATCACAAGATCATGAAACCCAAAATCTTGATTCAACAAAGGGCACAATCATATTGTTGGCCAAGATATTTGGGTTGATGCCTTGTGGTTGATCGCGCGGGCATACCTATAAGAACCTGTGGAAAACACGGTTGTGTGTGCGTGGGATTCCCTATGGAGGAATCAAAATTTCAATTTGACTCAGGGGAAGATTTAGAATGATCCTGCGCAGATCTTGGTCCGAGGGTTGGGGGTCTGCGCCATTTTGTAGAGTCAAATTGGCAGCAGTCTATGGCAAGCTAATCCAGACTATAAATTTCATCTTTCACTTCTTGTCAGAGTACTTTTGTATGGTGTTCATCGGGGATCTCTAAATTAGACTTTGGTCCATGCCCTCACAGGGGTTTTGTAAAGAGAAAAAATCTTTTGATATCTTAGAATTGTTGAGGAAAATATATGAGATGATCTTACTCAAGCATTTTCAGATCTTACTGGGCTAAAGAAAGATAGACGAGAATATCACTCGATGTTTATAGCCATCAAATATTTTTTCCTAATCCACAAGTATTGGTTACAAGTGCTTAGGATGATTTTTTTATAAATGAAAGTTTGCTGAAAAATTCAATATTTATGTAATTTTCTGAATATAACAGATGCATAAATAAATGTAGAGACAGAAGTAAAAACACCAAGTCAATAATCAACACAGATGAGACATAAAGAAATTGTTTATTTCATTCCAATTTATCAAAATACTCGTTCTCTTTACAAAATTCCCTGAGGAATTTTGGACCAAAGTCAAACTTAGATGTCCCCGATGAAAACCATACAAAAGGACTTCCGAAAGAAAGTAAAAAACTGAACTTTAAAAGATGGATCAACTTGCCACAGATTGTTAACCACCCGACTCTGCACAATAGCCTTTATCAGTCATGAAATTTAATTCAAAAATAGACAAGTCTACATAGAATATCAAAGATAGATAAACACCTCTGAAAAGCAAGTGTCTGAATGATGTAATTCAACCCTGAATCTTGTTGTCTACAATAGGACCTTTCTATCATAAAAGAGAATTAGGATTTCAATGAATTAAAGAATGAATGAAAACTAAATTATCTTAGTAAAACTCAAAGAGCAGACCTTAGTATGCTTTCTCCTTTTATTCTCCTCTTGTTCCTCCTTTTCCTTTTGCTTTCAATCAAACAAAATTAGTTGAAGTAGTTGAACTACCTCTTTAGTTAAGTTAACTAAAACTCAACCAACTTTTTAGTTAAGGGGGAAAAGTAATAAAATTATATTAATGGTTTTTAATAAATAATAACTAGTAGTTGGGACCCCTTGTGACTCCCTTTAGTTCTTTAACAAGCATAACACAACTAGTTAATCAATCAAACATATCCCTCCTTGTGGCTCCCATCATCACTCTCATATTTTGACAATTTATATCAATGATAATTGGAATTATATCCAAAAATATATTATCCAATATCCAAAAAATAAGGTGTTGTCCAAAATTTCAGAAGTCAATTGTTCTCAACAATCAATAAAAACACTTAAAACCCATATTTTCCACTTTGGGAGGCAATCTTCCTCTTTTTGCTATTGTCACCCTTTTATTTTTCTGAATTTGCCTTAGGCTGTGTGGAGCCTTTAGGCCTAATGTAACTGATAACATGAGAGCAATCATCTCTCAAATGCATGTGGGAGGACATGGATTTGGAAGAGTCATTTGAGGGAGAGGAGGGGGTAGCAGTGGCTTTTCCTTTGTCAGGAGTATGGTGGGCCTCGGTTTTTAACATTTTGCTTGCATGGGAAGATTGTACTGGTGAATGGGCAGGGGCAACTTGGACAATTTGATTAAGAGGTGGAGGAGCAGGTAGAGACAAGTTAGGTTAGCCATGATGTTGGGAGACTATCAGGTGGACAATCTCTTTCCATTTGTCGTTTTCAGGGACTTTAGGTTGTAATGAGATGTGAGGGGGCATTGGGATACCAGGGACATGTGGGGATTGGAAGGGAGGTGTTTCTGGCCTAGGTTGGACCACTCCCTATCCAATCCATTTAAAAAATCCATATTGAAATAGTTGGCCCAACTCTTGCGAGTCTGCATCAAAATGTATAGAAAACCTTGGCCTTCTAGGGCCCCTGTTCCAATTTACTCTTCCTTTATTACCATGGCCATGGATACCTCTTCTGAAAAAGATCATTCATGTATGCATTATTGATTAGAAACTAGTTTCTTCAACAACCATACATGACATCTCTTTTAAATATGAAACAAAGTTTGGCTCAGCAACACATTAGACTCATGCAATCCAATCCATACAAATAGTTTAATACTTGTAAATGACTAGGGGGTGAATAAGGGTTCTGGGATATGTGAGGGATTGTATTGAGAGAAAAGTGTTAAAATGAAGGGGGGTAGATCATGATTACTACTCAACAAATCATCAAACAATCAACTATAATGTAATCAAAAGAATATGTCACTGTAACTCATCCCGGTGTCATCCTTTAACTGTTATGATACAAAGTTTAACTTAACTATAATTTAATTTTAAGAACATGGAGTGGAGAGTGAATATGGGAAGGCGAGGGGACTTGTAATGTGAAAAAAAGTGAGAGAATGGTAGGGAAAAAATGAATATTGTTCGTAAAACAAATCAAGTAATCCATAAAAGCAACTCTGTATTCAATACAAAAGATACCAATACCAATTAAACAATTGTTGTGTGTCAAAAATGTTCACTGTCCCACATTCAATTTCTTTGAAACTTCTCAATTAACATAGTCTGTAATCATACTCATACTCACTATGCATTTCAACAGTTCTATTAAGAGAATATCGGGTTTCTTTCATTTAAAACCAAAATCAAAAGAAACACGCAACCACATTGCTCCATCTCTATCCATCATATATCACTATAAAATATCAAACACTGTCCATAATTCACAATTTCCCAAATAAAACATATGCATATGTCCCTTTTCTAGATTGAAAGGAATTCTTATATTTGACCGATTTCATGCCCTTTTCATTATATTGACCAATAAAACTTGCAATGAAACCATAATACAAAACCCGAGCTTCATCACTGGTAATGCAATTAAATAAAACATGCATGAATTCCCTTTCATGTAGCTTTAAATATAATAAAACTTAGAGCTTTAAATCCATTTTGATGTAGCTTTAAATATTGACCAATAAAACTTGCAATTGCATAGCTTAAATAATAGGCTTTATCAATACTTTGCGGGAGGAATTCCTTGTTGCGATTTTTTTCGTCAACAAATTGGTAACTCTATAGGGAAATCTGTTTCCAATAGATTAAGAACTCAGAATATATGGTTTCATAGACCAAAAACAACAGATCAAGAAGGTATAACCAAAATAATCATGCAACAGGGGGAAGTGAGCAGATTTAATGGAAAAATGACCAGGAATTTGAGAATAAATCATGGAAAAAGTTAAGTATCAGGGGGTTTATCTCTGTATGAATAATCATTCAACCATACTTTTCTCTTGATTTCAAGGAGAAATTATTTATGGACTTTCTCTTTTGAATCTCAAATGGATGAAGAAATGGAAAGAAGAAGTGGGAGGTAACCAATTTCCTTAAGACATCAGTGAAAGAAGATAACAAATTCAATTATGCTTTCAGGGGGAACATCATAACAACCGTGTAATCCTGATTTTTATTGACTAACAATATTCTACAGGAGTGTCACTGTGGTAGAACTGATCCAACATCTTATTCTTGACCAGAAATTGAAATCAAAAAGAACAAAAGCAAGAAATGTCATAACAGAATTGAAACTGCAAAATTTAAAATGACATAAACTAAAATGACAGAATTGCAAATAGCAGAAGAAAAATTACTAAAATGGAAGAAAAATATAAACTATTGTAAAAGCAGAATTTCAAAAAGTAGTAGTGAAAACTAAAAAATGAAAAAAGAACTGAACTACTAATATACAAAACAATCCAAACAATGTTAAAAATTTTCAAGTTGGTTCCACGTAGTATTTTAAGTGAGAACCGTTAGTGCTGTAGGAAAACAATCACTCTTGTAAATCTTTTAGAACGTAAGATTTTGTACCCAAGACAAAAGTGATCTTGAAAGGACCCAACCATAATTTTTGAAACTTTGAGATAATTGATAGTCTTTTAGAGTACATGATTAGATGATCAAGGTAGATATGAATAATATTTCCAATCAAATTGTCAAAAGCTATTTGCATAGGTATTTGAAAGGTGGCACCTACATTAGATAAGACAAAAGGCATATGTTCATAAGCCAAAGTTCCCTAATGAGTAATAAAGGTGGTTTTATATTTATCTGCCCTTTTTACCTTGATTTGATTGTAACCAGAAAAACTATCAAGTAAGGACATCATCTGTGACCTTGCAACTTACTGCAAAATCATTTCCATATTAGGGAGAGGAAAAGTGATATTTTATACTAGCTTGATTTAATGTGTGAAAATCAACGCATAATCTGATCTGACCAATCATTTTTCGAACGGGAACCAAATTGGAAACCCATTCAGAATATTTGATCGAAAAGATGATTCCATATTTCAAGAGTTTTTCCAACTCCTTTCGAATAGTTTCTTCCAGTACAGGGTTGATGGGTCTTTGTTTTTTCCTAACTAGTTTTATTCCTTCCTTGGTGGGAATGGAATGTTGTATAATAGTGGGATCAAAACCACGAAGATTCTCATAATACCAAGAAAAAACATCTTGAAATTCGCCAAGCAACTTGGCAAACTTCATTTTCTCTTCATCAGAACATTGGGCACCTATTTTAACATTCTTTGGAGACTCGGGTGTCCCAATGTTCAAGGAGATTGTTTCACCCACCTTCATTTTTAAATCCTCTTCTTTATGCTTATCTTTATTTCCTACATCACTCAATGAAAACAAACTCTCTAGAGGAGTCAAGCCCTTAGGAATCTTGTTATCTTCCATGGATATAATTTCCTTGGAATTATAAGGTTCATTTTGAATGAAAGCATAGATGCTCTCATCGCTAGGGAAGACCTGCCATGATTCTATATTGTCAGGGATATGTGGACAATATAGAGATTGGAAAGTACAATCAATTCTATGTGGAAGAAGTTTTCGATTAGGAGAGGCTACAAAAACATCTAACCGATCAACCATTGAATTCAATTTCCTCTTAACATGAGTAATGTTGAAAGATAGTAGGATCGAGATAAGTGCCCAAATAGTTTGGGTGTATTGTTTCATCAACTTGTTGCTAGGATAGTATATCTTAGGTACAAGGTTCACAACAAGCTCAAAATCCCCAAAAAATGTAAGGTGACCACAACCCAGATTATAGGCATTTTCAATGCCTAATAATAAATCTTTTAATTCAGTGGCATTGTTTATGCAAGCAAACTCCAAACTATAAGAAAAGTTATAAATTTTCCCCACAGGAGAGTACAAGATAATGCCATCTTTTTTTCCTTCATTAGAGCATGAACCATCAAATTTCATGTGCCACATATCGTCGTCTAATTCGATTTGTTCCAAGGGAATATTATCCTCCTTAGCAAAGATGGAATACACCCTTAGGTCCTCTTCAATATAATTCACATTAGGTTGTGGAACACTTTCTATGTAAGGTGAAATCCTTCCCTCTCTATGAACTATGATGTTTTTACCATTCTGAGGAATGGATAAGTGTGTCCCTTCGAGTGAGAGGTATCCACCTGTCAAAGCTTGCCAATATCTTCCTAATATGATTGAGTAATTTCTTACTGGCATATCAATTACCTAAATATTAAGGGTTGTCTTTATTTCAGGGTGTGCGCACAAAACCGAGGTCACGTCCTTGATTTCACCTATGGTTGTTTGTTGTAGACTATTATAAGAGAGCATGCTTCTGGCATTTTCATTTGTACAAGACAAGCCCAGCTCTTCCATAATAATATTTGACATTACACTTGGGCCCGAACCACCGTCAATGAGGCAACAATGAGCGATCTTATCCATAATATTTACAGAAATATAAAAAGGGGGATTTTTTATAGGGTATCTAAATTTATGTACACCTACTTTATTTATAGATGAATCCTCTTCAGTTACCTCTTTAGAGAGGTTGGCTACAATGAAATCTTTTCCTTCCATGAATTTTTTTAGATGCCTCTATTGTTTAGGGATGACAACCACGTCCAGAAGGGTTGCATCTCCTTTGATGTTGGCCAACTGATTTAGAATATTGTATTTGGAAGAGGGGAGAGGGGAGGTAGTTCCTTGAATGTCAGGGGCCTTAGGAACCTAAACAGTAGCAACTGGTGAGGATGAGATCGAGCTAGAAGAATTGCGGGGAGGATCATATTTTCCTTTGGGAGCATAGGACTTGTTCCTAGTATTGATGATCATGACATATTCTAGCTCTGCAAAATCTAGGACAACGATGGTAGTTTCTGGTCTTTTACCAAAGATATTATCTATGGCACTATTCTTTACCTCACATGTGGTTTCCTCATGGCATTCCTTGCAAAAGTTACACCAACTACAATGCATGATATATTTAGGCTGAAAATTATTTTCATTTAGGTTTCTAAAGGGGGGTGTAGAAGAGGATGAAGCTCCAGGGGTAAGAGGGGAAACATTTCCCTTTCTCTCATACACTATCATGTGATTATTCATGTCTTGTACAAGATGTAAGAGGGAGAACATGTCTATCTATTTAACTGATTCTCCTTGAGGAAGACCTGTTCTTTCAAGTTGTTCTTCATACTCTAAACAAGTATGCAAAGCAGAACTGAGGTTATCAATGGATTTTTCCTCAAGCCTATGACAGTAGGGGGAAGTTAATTCATTATAATAATGCATGAAGGTGGCTTGTTTCTGAGGTTGAATGAAACACAATTTGAAGGACTTGATGGTCTCACCATATTATAAGCGATGTTATTGTACTCTCATAACTTCTTAGCTAGGCTTTTAGATTGCCCATATGTGGATTTGAACCAATGGACTAACTCCTCCCAAGTAGACATAATATTAGGAGGAAGGTCAAATAAATCGGCCGCAACCTTTCCTTCCAGTGAATTGAAAAATAAGCGCATGCAAGTATCGTTGTCATTGGCTCCTATGTTGCGACAGGCATTAGAAAATACCACCAGGTGTTCATTAGTGGTGATAGTGTTATTTTCTGAAAACCTAGGAAAATTCTCTTTGAATTTAGGAAGTGGACGAGTAGAAGGTGCTAGGTTAAGAGGAGAGGAAACATGCCACGGTGTGGTTGTAGCATCTTCTTCAAATTGAAAAATCCCATAATTTTTAATGACTTTGGTGGGGTTTGTGGTAGATTGGACAGGGACTTGGTGACTATATAATCTACTAATCACCGACGAAGCTGAAGAATGAGAGTAGGAAGCACTTCCAATGCCACCAGAGCCACCACTAGATGTCATCTTGTGGATGATAGGTAAGGGAGAGAAATATGAACTGGATGAATCAGACAAGGTTCTCCTTAGAGCACTTTGTTGGGTTGATAACACAACGTTCCTTCTTCCTATTTCAGCAATAGGATTAATTTCAGGTGATAAGCCTCTTCTTCTCCTAGAAACACAAGGGCTTAAGGACATGAAAAGAAGGCCAAGGCTGAAGGAAAAAGAAGGTTATGGTTGATTTCTAGCCTATCTATATCTAGCTTCCCAATGTTCTTGGGCACTTATGTCTTGTTCAATTGCTTCCCATGAATGATTAAGCTCAGCCCGAGTATTAGTAGTGTCTAAAATGGTGTTAAACAAATTTAAAGCAATGTTGGTCTGATCTTGAAGACCAAGCTCAATATTGGGATGCCTTACAACATGTACAATCATCAAGAAATAAAACAATCAAACAATCAAAAACAGAAAAATAGATGTATTCGATGATAATCAAGCATAAAAGTCAACCAAAGAGATATTGAAGATCTCCCCAGTATGGTCGCCAAAATAAATGTTGAGGAAAAGATATGAAATGATCTTACTCAATAATTTTTAGATATTACTTGGCTAAAGCAAGATAGATGGGAATATCACCCTATGTTTATAGCCATAAAAAATTGTTTCCTAATCCACAAGTATTGGTTACAAGTGCTTAGGCTATTTTTTTTTATAAATGAAAGTTTGCTGAAAAATTCAATATTTACGTAATTTTCTGAATATAATAGATACATAAATAAATGTAGATATAGAATTAAAAACACCAAGTCAATAATCAACATATATGAGACATAAAGCAATCATTTATTTCATTCCAATTTATCAAAAAGACTTGTTCTCTTTACAAAATTACCCGAGGAAGTTTGGACCAAAGTCAAACTTAGATGTCCCTGATGAAAACCATACAAAAGGAATTCCGACAGAAAGTAAAAAACTGAACTTTAAAAGTTGGATCAACTTGACACATATTGTTTCCCACTTGAATCTGCACAATAACCTTTATCGGTCATGAAATTTAATTCACAATCAGACAAGTCTACACAGACTATCAAAGATAGATCAACACCTCTGAAAAACAAGTGTCTGAATGATGTAATTCATCCCTGAATCTTGTTGTATACAATAGGACCCTGCTATCATAAAAGATAATTAATCTTTCAATGAATTAAAGAATGAATGAAAACTAAATTATCTCAATAAAACGAAAAGCGCAGACCTTAGTATGCTTTCTCCTTTTATTCTCCTCTTGTTCCTCCTTTTCCTTTTGATTTTAAGAAAACATAATTTGTTGAAGTAGTTAAACTACCTCTTTATTTAAGTTAACTAAAACTCAACCAACTTTTGAGTTAAGGGGGGAAAGTAATAAAATTATAATAAGGGTTTTTAATAAATAATAACTAGTAGGTGGGACCCCTTGTGACTCCCTTTAGTTCTTTAACAAGCATAACATAACTAGTTAATCAATCAAACATATCCCCCCTTGTGGCTCCCATCATCACTCTCATTTGTTGACAATTTATATCAATGATAATTGAAATTATATCCAAAAATATATTATCCAATATCCAAAAAATAATGTGTTGTCCAAAATTTCAGAAGTCAACTGTTCTCAACAATCAATAAATAAAAACACTTAAAACCCATATTTGCCACTCTGGTAGGCAATCTTCCTCTTGTTGTTGTTGTCACCCTTTGATTTTTTTGAATTTTCCTTAGGCTATGTGGAGCCTTTAGGCCTAATATCATTGATAACATGAGAGCAATCATCTCTCAAATGCATGCGGGAGGACACAGATTTGGCAGAGTCATTTGAGGGAGAGGAGGGGGCAACAATGTATTTTCCTTTGTCAGTAGCATGGTGGGCCTTGGTTTTTAACCTTTTTCTTGCATGGGAAGACTGTACTAGTGAGTGGGCAGGGGAAGCTTGGACAATTTTATTAACAGGTGGAGGAGCAGGTAGAGACAAGATAGTCCAGCCATGATGTTGGGAGACTGTCGGGTGGACAATCTCTTCCCATACATCGTTTTTAGGGAATTCAGGTTGTAATGAGAGATGAGGGGGCACTGGGATACCAGGGACATGTGGGGCTTCAAAGGGAGGCCTTTTTGGCCCTAGGTTGGATCACTCCCTGTCCAATCCAGTTAAAAAATCCATCTTGAAATAGTTGGCCCAACTCTTGCAAGTCTGCATCAAAATGTATATAAAACCTTGGCCTTCTAGGGGCCCTGTTCCAATTTCCTCTTCCTCTGTTACGCTAACCATATATACCTTTTCTAAAAAAGATCATTCATGTATGCATTATTTATTAGCAACTAGTTTCTTCAACAACCATACATGACATCTCTTTTAAATATGAAACACAGTTTGGCTCAACAACACATCAGACTCATGAAATACAATCCATACAACTCGTTTAATACTTGTCAATGAGAAGGGGGTGAATAGGGTTATGGGATATGTGAGGGATTTTATTGAGCAAAAAATGTTAAAATTAAGGGAGTTTGATCATGATTACTGCTCAACAAATCATCAAACAATCAACTGTAATGTAATCAAAATAATATATCACTATAACTCATCCCTGTGTCATCCTTTAACTGTTATAATACAAAGTTTAACTTAACTATAATTTAATTTTAAGAAGAGGGAGTGGATAGTGAATATTGGAAGGCGAGGGGACTTGTAATGTGCAAAAAAGTGAGAGAATGGTAGGGAAAAAATGAATATTGTTCGTAAAATAAATCAAGTAATCCATAAAAGAAACTTTGTATTCAATACAAAAGATACCAATACCAGTTAAACAATTGTTGTGTGTCAAAATTGTTCACTGTCCCACATTCAATTTCTTTGAAACTTCTCAATTAACATACTCTGTAATCATACCCATACTCACTATGCATTTCAACAGTCCTGTTAAGAGAATATTGGGTTTCTTTCATTTCCTTTCTTTCATTTAAAACCAAAATCAAAGGAAACACACAACCACATTGCTCCATCTCTATCTATCATATATCACTTCTCATCCCCTTGACTATATATCATTTCTCATCCCCGATCACAACTTTTCAACCAACTCAATCAAACGAGTTCAATATAAATACTCAAAGCAACTGTCATAATCACTCAACCAATCTATGAAAGTCAACAATACACCCGACAATAGTGAGAACAATTGGGGATTATTATAATCCGGCTTTGTAACAATGAATAAAAAAGAAGTAATCAAGATTTATCTTGGTCATCAATGGCACATAGGGACTGGAGATCCTCAAAACATATCAACCAATATGCAGATACCATTCGATACAAGCACGGTAGAACCACAGGGCTCCTTATAACTCTATTATGTGCAATGGCGCAACAGTTCCATGATGGGTAGTGTAAGAAAACGATGCAGAGGAGAAGTGAATGTCCACTGGATAGTGAAAAATACCCTAGAGCACATAGAGGTATACTCTGCATTCATTTCTCATGAGCCAAATCAATTTATAACAATTCTAGTGGGAATGCGGACCCGAGGTAGAATTTATATCACCAACAATCATAAAGCATACATCTTGGCATAATGGCCACCCTATAAATGATTTATGAGATATGTTGATGCCAATACCACAAAAACATCCCACGGCTAGGTGAATAAACCCACAACCATGGATGTAGAAAAAGATACATCGACCAAAAGGTAGTCTGAAAACATACACAATAATCCCATAGCAACATGAATACAACTAGACATGGTTACCCTCATAACCGAGAGGAGGCGGCCAACAAGGAAAAACAGAGAAAAACCCTCCAACAAAACACAGAGCGATAATACCCATATCCACTTAAAACAAAAGTGATGCAGGATCATCTCTCCACGTCAGCCAGCCAGCCAACCAACCACGTCAGTGCGTGCATTCAAAGCTGAAGAGAGGCGCAACCCTCATCTTCCATTTTGAATTTGAATGTAATTTAATGTTTAGGCTATTGAGCCGTGAAGCCATACCTTTGCGCAGGCATTAGAATAGATAGGCCTTTAATGTTTGTAAGGCTGAGATCTAGATCCGATTTCTGGACTAGATAGCCCATTCAATGTAATTGAATAGGGTAGGTGAGGTTGGAGGGAAGCGCTCTAAGAGCCCCCTCATGTAAAATATCTTTCATTGTAATTGTATCTCATGGGAGAGAGTCTGCGAGTAGAGAGTAGAAGAGAAGGAGCTGAGACTTTGATATAGTTCATGCTCAGGGACACCTTGTAAAAATAGGCATGTGCCATTTAATACAAACAACAATTTTTCCTTCATATTTCATGTGTTGAATGAATGTCTGTGTGTGTTCAATTTATGTTGTAGATGTATGCTAGACATTTGCAGAGAGTTGTTTGATTTTCAGGCTTGAGAGGCTTTTTGTGGTTTCATGCCAGGAGGGTGTGACAGAGTACTGCGGTCTCTGAATACCAGTGCATAGATGCACTTCTGATCTCTGTGGATTCAGACAAAGATGTGTCAGGTGGGCACATAAGCTTAAATCATCAATTCAAAGGAAGACTTGTGAGGTTGTTGAAAACCTCAGGAGGCAAGGCTGTGTAAGGGGAACATAGTTGCAGACAGAATATCTTTGAGTTCTCTGAGAGCTCTGCTAGGTGGGCATTGAGCCAATGCAAGGAGTGCATAGAGGAAGAACTTTGCTGTGAGTTCAACTGAAGTTAGAATCACTGAGGATTCTGAGAGCTCTGCCAGGAGGGAATTAAGAAGGTGCTTAGGGTGCACAGGAGAGAACAAAAATGCTGGATGTTCTGTAAAGAAGATACTCTGCCAGGTGGGCATTCAGTAGATGTGTAGATAGAAACAGAAAGGAAAAGAACTCTTTGAGTTATGTGATTTTAGGAAGAATCCACCGAAGGATCTTCGCAAGGTTACTGAACACCCTGAAGGACTTAGCAATCAGGTTGCTTGAACTGAAGAGTGCCAGGAGGGCATTATATTCTCCATCTGAAGGAGAAGGGAAAAAAAAGATAAAATCCCTTAGGGGTATGAGTATTTGAGAAGATCAGAAGGATAGCATCGTGCATGCAAAGACTCTGCAGAAGCACATAAGTCGTAGAATCCCTCAAGGATTCGAGAGTAAATCTCAGGAGGAATAGTGCTTTCGGTGCACAAAGCCACACCTGCAAGGAGTGCAGAGGCCAAAGAACTCTCTGAAAGAGTTCAAAGTTCCCAAAGCTCAGGAGGGACAGCGTTTTATATGCACGGGAAAGGACTCAAGTCATAGAGCTCGTAGAGGAAAAGGAGTGAAGGTCGAGGCCTTCGAGAATTTAAAATTCTTCCAAGTGGTGGATGAAAAGCGCCAAATCTCGGGAGGAGAAACAGCTACCATCGGATCAACCGAGAGAATCTGGACCATGGATTCGTGTCTAGGCAGCGTAGGAAAGGTGCAAATGGAAATACAGGTTTGAGCCATCAGATCTTGGTCTATACAGTCGACAGTCATTAGATCTGTTGAGAGGAGCTCAAGGTTTAAATCCTCGTAAGCTGAGTGAAAGTCCCGAAGGAGTTCGTATCGGGATATCGACGTTCAGGAGTTCAGGGATTTGGAGGATGAGAGTCCGGGTACTCAACCTCAGAAATCATGAAATTTTGAAAGAATCTAAGCCGCCTATCTGTGGGAGGATGTGTGTCATGGAATCATCCATTTTGAAGATTCAAGCATTGGGACTCATAGAGGTGAGCATCCTGACTTTGTGAGTAGCGAAGTCCTGAGGAAATCTAAGTTGTCCGATTGGAAGGACACGTGTTGCAAGATCCTCTCTATTGGGGATTCAGACATTGGGGTTCAGAAGAGGAAGTCTTTCAACTTCATGAGTAGCGAAGTCACAAAAGGATTAGGATCGTCCGTTTGGAGAGGATAGGTGACAGAGATCTAGGGATCTTACGAACTCGAAGGTTCGCAGGGTGAGAGCCCAAAGATTGGGTGCTCCAAGTCGTGAAGTCGTGAAATCGCGAGGAGCAAGGACAACTGTTGGATCCAGAGAACGGGAGGAATAGTGGATCAGGAACCCCATCGCATTTCACGCATTCGGGGGTTTGGAGGTTGAAAGGAGTTGTTCTCAACATCAAAAGTCATGAAGTGTCGAGAGCCGAGGCATGAGTGTGGACACGTGGTAGAACCTCAAGGTAGGGCCCGCGCGATAGACAGGTGGACACACGTCACCTATTGGAAGGATTCAACACCCCGTTGACTTCTCATGTCTTGGAGATTCACGAGACAAGAGAGTGAGGGTTCGACGCTTCAACCCACGAAGTTGAGAAAAGAGAAAAGCGTCAAGGGAGTCAACCCAGCATTGACTTATCGCGTCTTGGGAGATTGCAACAGGAGGGCACGAGAGTTCGACCCACGAACTCATGAAGGAGTGAGTTGCGAGAGGCACTGGTTGTTTAAGCCCTAGCCTATAGTTATGTGTGGAGGGCGCTGACAAGGAAAGGAGTCAACACTTCGTTGACTTCTCGTGTCTCGAGGATTCGCGAGATGAGAGCACGTGAGCTCAACATTGAAACTTGCAAAGGCATGAGTAGTGATAGGGGCTAGAAGTTAAGCCTAGTCAGTGGTTGCGCAAGAGAGAGGGGCTAGCAGTTAAGCCTAGTTGGCGGATGTGCAAGGGAGGCACTGACAGAGTAGCGAGAGGGGCTAGCAGTTAATCCTAGTCAGTGGTCGTGCAAGCGAGGTGTTGACAGAAAGGATCCAAAACCATTTCATGATCTCGGGTATCATGAGATTGGAGAGGAAGAGTCGAGAGTCATGACCCGCGAACTCGCAAGATTGCGAGCTACAAAAAGGACCTATGGATCAATCAAATTGAGATTCCAACAAGGAATCGAAAGAGCCGATCCGACTCAAAGAAGATAACGAATGATCCTTAATATCGGGAGGTCGTGCAGAGACTCTGCCGAGGCAAAGGTGGCGGTTTGCGTCAAAAAGAGAGCCATCACATTTTTCACCACACAGAACAACCATCAAATGCATAACTCAACCAACCAATTCCTTTACTTGAAAAACAAATAACCACATATTCATTCTAGAGAGAATACCCATGCATTTACATAGTTTTCAATCTCAGGAAAACACAAACCAATGCATCATTGAGCCATCTTTCGTTCATACACAGAGCGAAATTCATGGATGGGTGAAAATAACCATACCTGTAACCAATAGCTTTGAAAGGAGTGAACTAGCCGAGCACTTCCTTCCCAAGCTTGGATCTTGAAGCTTAACCACCAACAAATGAAATGCAACAATAACCATACTAGGGTGACATCCCAATGGGGAAGTATGGAGTGACGTGCATTTATTGCATGTCACTTTATTAGAGTCCTAACCCGCACATAGGTAGAATAATATATTCAGATGTAATAAAGGTCAATATTAATAAGGCCTTTCAATAAAATAGAATAAGGCGGATGTAAGAAGACCTAATAGAAGCTTCTGCTTCTAGAAGGATTTTCCTCTAGATGCTTCTTTTGAGAGACATATTTAGTATAAATAGGAGTCGAGGGTATGAGAACCCTAGCTTGGAGATTATTGTAATAAAGCATTGCTTGACTAGAGGTTTCCCCCTCGAAGAGGCCCGTGAACATTGCTTTTTGAATCAAAGTGTTATTTTTGTTGTTGTTCTTATATCATTTCTATGTTATTGTGGAGATTATGCTGGTTATATTATTGTTATTCTTCCATTTCTAGCATTTTTTTTCTGTACTGCATACTTTTTATATCTGGTATATTACAAGTGGTATCAGAGCACTTTCCTTGGCAGAAATTGTGGGTATTTTTTTTTCAGGGTAGAGACATATTCTGACATCTTTAAGCCACAGAGATCTATCGTTACATGCATAAACACGTGGTTGAGGGATTCATACATGCAGGAAATACAAGTGGTTCTTAGGCACACATCTGTTGGCCACCCTTGTAACTCCTGTTGGTACCCCTTCAAGTGGTAGCGCATCAGACAACACCTGTGTATGGATCGGCCTATATTTCCCGAAGCCCTCTTTAGATAAACCGATCAGCCACCTGACTGCTATAGTACCACCAAGAAAAACACTCGGGAAGATAATCTCTTGTACCTAGGTAGTCGGATAGTACGGATAAGGGTACGGTCTATCCTCCTTAGTTAGTGCCTTAAGATATTGGGCCGAGTACTATTGTTGGACCCCACACATATATCAGAGAGCTATAGCACAAGGAAAACCCTTGTCTGTAGAACCCTTTAATACCTAACCCTTGGGGGACATAAACATAAACAAATTAAAACAGACAAGATTTGTTGTCGTGCAACTGTGTTCGGGTTGCCAAATCACTACACTTTTCTTCCTGGTTAAGCATTTGGGGATTTCATCTCTACAGTACTCTTCAGACCGGATTTCACCATTATTTGAGACCTATCCCATTGGATTCACCTCTTCTCCCTTATCACCTTCATACATATCATTTTTCGGCAAAAACTTCTGACCCCACTCACCCCTTTGCAGTTTCCTTGTCCTCATGGCCCATACTTGTAGCTAAGAATTGGAAGCTTGCTTCAATACCTTGCAATCTAGTCTCACCGTGACCCAACAAGAAGTGAAACAACTCAGTGCCAATTTTGAAACCATCAATACAACCATGTAGTCCTCAATGGAGGAAGTCAAACAAGAACTGACCACCCAGCTTGAATCTATCCTTTTATCACTCTGCACCAAACTGAATATCCCTACAGATAACCCTTCCCCTGACTCAACTCCCCATATTGAAGGTGAAAATTCCTCTCATTACCATAACTTTCACCACCATCACTTTCAATGTGACCTATGCCTTCCATGGGTGGATGTGACCAAATTTGATGGCTCGAACCCCACTAGTTGGGTAACCCAAATGGAACATTATTTCTCTTTATACGACATTACAGATGACTTGGCCAAACTCTGGTATGGTGTTCTCCATCTAGATCAAGAACGTTGGCAATGGTGGAAATGGAGAAAAACGTCCCGTTAAGGGTATATTGCTTGGACACACTTTGTGGTTGAGCTTTATGAACGCTTTAACACTGACACCAACCATTTGGGCTGTTTGACAAAGTTAAAACAATCAGTAATAGTAGAAGACTTCATAGTTGCGTTTGAGCACCTGGCTTTTCGAACAGAGGGCATGACCGATGCCTTTTTTCGAGAGTGTTTTATCAGTGACCTCAAGGAGGATATTCGAGCCCATGTCCTCATGGCTCGACCTCCGAGTTGGGTGGAGACTACTAAAAGAGCTAAAGAAGCACAACAGGTTGCATCTTCTCAAAACTGAAAACCCTCTTTTATCCCTCGCCCTAAACCCATAAATACCCCTCCTCCCTCCTCCCCACTAAAAATCCAAAAATTGACCAGGGCTAAAATGGATGAATGCCAACTCAAAGGCCTTTATTATAACTATGATGACAAATATTTCCCAGGCCACAATTGTAAGGAACAAAATATTTTTATGGCCATCTCTGAGGATATTTTAGAAGAGGATGTTGAAACTCCCCTTGTGTTTGAGTCACCTAAAACCACTGACATAACCCCTCCCTCAGACCCTCCCTAAGTAGAACTAGTCATTTCCCTCAATGCTCTCACTAGCTTCTCTACTCCCCAAACCCTCAAGTTAATCAGTTACATTAAGCATTGAAAGGTCATCATTCTGGTTGATAGTGGAAGCACCCATAATTTTATTCATCGCCGCATTGCCCAAGAAACTCATTGCTACATCCATGCCATCAAAAATTTCCAAATCATGATTGCCAATGGTGGTTCCATGAAATGTGGACGGCGTTGTGAAAATGTTTTTCTCCAAATCGGTGACTACCACCTAAAATACCATATGTTTGCTATCGACATGGGCGGTTGTGACATTGTGTTGGTTGCACATTGGCTAAGGACTTTAGGTCCCATTGTTAAGCCCTAATATTGGTTCATTACCCCTTAATTGGAGCATATTATATTAGTAATTTTATTTTATTTATGTCAGCTTTAGGCCATTAGTTGTAATTATACCTCCTAGTCTCC
>SNQJ01S0015693.1:0-14289 GCA_010110895.2 Picea sitchensis | reverse complement strand
GTTGTAATTATACCTCCTAGTCTCCTATATATACCAAGGAGACATTTTCATTTTGAATCATCTTGTACTTGAACATTTAAGTGGGGTAAAAGGAGGTTTCCCCCTTGAAGAGGATTATTATATGAAATTATATCTTTTTCAAGGCGTTGAGTACTTTTTCTGAGGTTTTTCTATGCTATATTGGTATTTGGTTCTTAACACCCATTCTCATGGATTTTAAGGAATTAACCATGCAATTCGACTAGGAGGGCCACCAATATAAATTCCAAGGGATTACCATGGCTTCACTTGAGATCATTAGTTCCCATCGCATGGAAAAGCTGCTCAAAAAAGGTCATTCTGGTGTTATTGCCCAACTCCATGCCATACAAGCAACAGAGACAGCCTCGGTCCCGCAAGACCTCCAAGCCCTTCTTTCTAAACATAAAATGGTATTTTCCACTCCCCAAGGACTCCCTCCTTCCCATGGTGTTCATGATCATTCCATTACCCTTGTACCAGGAAGCCTTCCTCCCAATATCCATCTGTATCGCCACCCCTTTTCACAAAAAAATGAAATTGAAAGAATGGTCCAGGAACTCAATGTAAGTCTTATCCGCCCTATTATGATCCCCTACTCTTCTCATGTAGTCATGGTCCTGAAGAAAGAAGGTTCTTGGTGAATGTGTCCTAACTTTCGTTCCCTCAACAAACTGACTATTAAAGACAAATTTCCCATTCTTGTCATTGATGACCTCCTGGATGAATTGAGTGGCGCCCAATTCTTTACTAAACTTCATCTTTTCTTGGGCTACCACCAGATACGTATGAAAGAGGAAGACATTCCCAAGACTTCCTTTATAACTCATGAGGGCCACTATGAGTTTTTGGTCATGCCCTTTGACTTATGTAATTCCCCCTCCACCTTCCAAAGCCTCATGACTCATGTCTTTCGTCCTTTTCTCCGTCATTTTGTATTAGTTTTCTTTGATGATATCCTTATCTATAGAAAGACCTGGACAAACCACCTTACTCATGTGGATCGAGTTCTTCATTTACTCTCTCAACACCAACTTTTCCTGAAACAGTCTAAATGTTCTTTTGGCGCCTCAGAAGTAGAATACTTGGGTCATCGGGTTGGCAAGGATGGCGTCAGGGTGGATCTGAAAAAGATTGAAGCTATGCAAGACTGGACACACCCAAAGACTCTCAAAATCTTGCATGGATTTCTAGGCTTAACATGTTATTATCGCAAGTTTGTTAAGAATTATGGAAAGATTGTAGCACCTCTTGCTACTCTCCTAAAAAAGAACTCTTTCACCTGGACTCCAGCCGCGGCTCAAGATTTTCAAACCTTGAAGATGGCCATGTGCACCACTCCAGTTCTGGCCCTTCCTGATTTCACAAATACCTTTGTGTTGGAATGTGATGCCTCAGGGAAAGGAATTGGTGTTGTCCTTATGCAAGAGGGTCGACCTTTGGCCTTTACCAGCAAGCAACTATCTAAAAAGAATCTAGGCAGATCCATCTATGAAAAGGAAATGTTGGCTATTCTACATGTTATTGATCTGTGGTGCCCTTATCTATTGGGGAAACATTTCCAAATTAAGACAGACCATCAAAGCCTCAAGTATTTTTTGGAAAAATGCATTTCCTCCCCGAAGCAACACAAATGGGTGACTAAGCTCTTTGGATATGATTATGAAATCATTTACAAGAAAGACAAATACAATGTGGTGGTGGATGCACTTTCCCGAAAATATGAAGATGAAGGATCCCTTTTTTCTCTTTCCTTCATTGTACCAAATTGGCTCCAAGCAGTTCGCTAGGAATGGCTACAAGATCCCAAAAGTTCGTATCTGATCCAGCAATTGTAGTCCAATGCTCCAACTCCCTTAGGGTACTCTTGGATCCATGATGAGCTTTGATACAAAGGTTGTCTGTATTTAAGTAAACAATCAAATCTTAAATCCAAGGGACTTTTTGAGCTTCATGCTACACCCATAGCGGGGCACTCAGGGTTCACCAAAACCTATGACAGGGTCAAACATTCTTTTTTCTGGGATGGCATGAAACATGACATCCATAATTTTGTCATTGAATGTGATGTGTGTCAATGCAAAAAGGGAGAAACAGTCAAATCTCTGGGCACACTACAACCACTTCTGATCCCACCTGCTATTTGGAAGGATATCTCTATGGAATTTATTACCGTCTTACCCAAATCAGGAAATAAATCAGTCATAATGGTGTTTGTTGATCTCCTTTCCAGGTATGCTCAGTTCTGCACTCTTCAACACCCGTTTACAACATCCACGGTGGCTCAAATTTTCATGGACTAGATCTTCAATCTTCATGGCATGCCACACCCTATTGTTTCTGATCGTGACTCAACTTTCACAAGCAATTTTTGGCAAGAACTGTTCAAGCTACATGGCACCCAACTGCATCTCAACACAACTTATCATCCCTAGATTGATGGTCAAACGAAAGTTGTCAACAAGTGTTTGGAAACATATCTGAGGTGTTTTGCCTCTGAAAAGAAAAATTAGTGGGTTCAATGGTTACCCCTAGTGGAATGGTGGTACAATACTTCCTACCATACAGCTACACGCATGACTCCTTTTGAAGCAGTATATGGACAAAAGCCACCTTCAGCTCTCTCATACTTACTGGGTACTTCGAAGGTCTAGGCTATTGACCAAACACTTACAGTTTGAGAGGCTATTCTCTGTACCCTCAAAGAGAACTTGGTCATGGCATAGAATCGCATTAAGAAACAAGCATATCAAGGTCGCTCTGAATGTCAATTTGTAGAAGGGGATCAGGTGTTTCTGCGACTGCAACTAGACAAGCAAAATTCCCTCAAGGCCGAGCATTGTCAGAATCTAGCACCCAAATTTTATGGTCCTTATACAGTTTTCAAGCATGTGGGACAAGTAGCCTATCAGTTAGCTCTGCCTAGTCATTCGAAGCTACATCCTATTTTTCATGTTTCATGCTTAAAGAAGGTGATTGGAACTAGGTGCCAAATTCAAACCAACCTGCCTGAGTTATCTGAAGAATGATCCATTTGGCTACATCCAGAAGTAGTTTGGACTAGCGTGAGCGTCGCCTACGTTAGAGAACCATCAAGGAAGTGCTAGTCTAGTGGAAAGATACAACTTCAACAGATGCCACTTGGGAACCATCTACCATTTTGCAACAATTTCCACATCTCAAGCCTTAAGGACAAGGTTATTTTTAAGGGGATGGACATGTTAGGGTCCTAGCCTGCACATAGGTAGAATAATATATTCGGATGTAATAAAGGTCAATATTAATAAGGAATTTCAATAAAATAGAATAAGGCGGATGTAAGAATACCTAATAGAAGCTTTTGCTTCTAGAAGGATCTTCCTCTAGATGCTTCTTTTGAGAGACATATTTAGTATAAATAGGAGTCAAGAGTATGATAACCCTAGCTTGGAGATTATTGTAATAGAGCGTTGCTCGAATGGAGGTTGCCCCCTCGAAGAGGCCCGTGAACATTTCTTTCTGAATCAAAGTGCTATTTATGTTGTTGTTCTTATATCATTTTTGTGTTATTGTGGAGATTATGCTGGTTATATTACTTATATTCTTCCATTTCTAGCATTTCATTTCTGTACTGCATACTTTTTATATCTGGTATATTACACGCTTCCATCTTCCTCTTCATTCAAATTTGAATTACATGACAACCAACAATCACTAATACATTAACCATGTCATTAATTCCAAACCATTGAAATCTGTGACCACATTGCTTGCCAAATGCACCACCCAAAAATTCATATTAACTATTGCCAAACTTCCATACCATACCATATATCAAATGCACCCAATATAACTCAATTGCAAATCGCATAGACACTAACCATTTGCAGATAGGATTAAACAATATCTTGTTTCATTTTGATTGCACATAACTTCTAACATAGCATAGTATATGCTCTTTCTTTTGGATTTTTTATGTAAGTTTCCTTCATTTTGTTTTTATTTTATGTTATTACTAACATATGTCTTGTGTAGGTGTAGCCGGGTAATAAATCATGGTAACATGATCGAACATAGAAATGTAAATATATGTCAATCATAACATAAAATTAAAGCTTCAAATAGCAGAACATCCATAAAATGCATCGTCCACCTGTCATTATGTCAAAATGAAATCAAGACTACATCATCAACCATATAAGACCCTGCAAGCAGCATTGAAACAAAAACATAAAATGTGTGATATGACTATCTTCGAGCCACCAATCTACAAGGGGTTTCAAGGGGTTTTGGCACAGGAGCAGACCCAGGGTTCAACGCTACAACAACCTATCAACAAAACCCTATCTACCGGCCCTTTCGGCAACACCTGCGAAGCAGATGAAGTCTTACCTGAGGTAGAGGCAGGGGTGGTTGCAAGACTCAAGTATCTGCAACCTTAGCTGGGACACAAATCTGTGATTATAATACTTAATAGAGCACTTAGCACCATCATTTACTCAATATGTAATCAACATCCACTTCGATGATAAAATAGAGCTTCAAACCATTCACACTGATCTAACGTGTTTAAGCACTTTGGCATAGGTAAATAGAACAAATCTAGCAGATTAAGCACTAAGCATATTCATATAGATCAGATCTAACATTCTCACATATCATTAGTACTAAGCATAAGCATATCTATCTAATCATCTCTAAGCACTTAGAAAATAACATATAAATGCATCAGAACCTGGCACAGAGAATATCAACACAGTATTTACGTAGTTCACCCCCACTCTAGGGCTACATCCACCAACTCTTCTTCTTTATTATATTCTTCAATAGGTTACATGCACAGAGCCTCAGAACCCTTCTCCTCATAGGATAGAAGATCTACGTAGCTCACTAGATCCTTCTTCCATGTGTTACAGCACAAAGCCTTCCACTGTCTGTTACAACCACTTGCACTTAGCTCTACAAGTCTCTTACAGTCATGCACAAAGCACTTACAGACCCTAATTGCACTTAGCATACATTTACATCTGACTAGTGGCCTAACATCACATAGATCCCCCTCCTTACATTGTTGAGACATCTATTTATACATTACAAAATAGGCCTAAGCATGGGTAAACCCATGGGCCAACATCCCAATCCCATTACATAATCCCAAACACCCAAAAAGGACCCAAAAAGGGGCCTAGATCCTATTATCTCCACTTCGTCTTGCGCTCCTCCTTCGATAGGCTGTCAAAGTCCCAAAATAGGTCAATATGACCAAGAATCTCCCAAAACTTGGTCAAGGGCCAACAAGCCCCCAACACTCACCTGTGACTCATCTCGAGTCACTCTGGTCTGACTAGTTCTCCCTCAAATTCCTCACTCTTGGCTCGAGCTCCTTCGACCTGCTATTGCACTATGACCTCTTTCTCGATGAACTCTTGGATCACTGCATCGTTCACGGGCACTTCTAGGCATTGTTCTATTGTAATGACAACCTATTCTAGCTATGCTCCTCAACATTCAACCTTTGTGAATAATTGGCACGCCTTATATTGTACTGGTTGGAGCCATTGAGTTACTTCCATAAATTTGATTTGAATCATATGGATCTGCTGTTGGGCAGTGCATTTCTTTTGAGACCGCTTCATTCTTTCCATGGCCAACATGGTCTTCAGCTATGCTTGTAGTCTGTCTACATGTTGCTTTGCTTCCTTGAGATGTGACTTCAATGCCTGTAACTTAGAATTCTCGGTGAGGTTCTCATATGTTTGGGTGCTGCAGTTACTCAGCTGCTTGCATTCCAGAGAAAGAGCTTTTAGTTTGTCAACTGCGCTGCGGGCAGTTGCTTCCCTTAGGTCTCTTACATCTTGCAGGGTTTCAGTAATAGTGCATAGTTCCAAATATACAATGCTTTTTTGTAGTTGTTGGATCACTTCTTCAAGTTGTGCCACCTAATGTGGAACTCGCTCTTTGATCTTTACTTCTACGACTGTCACAGAGAGAAATTCTCTGTGGACCATTTCCTTTACTTTGAGTTGCTCTGCGAGCAATTGTTCCTTGATTTGCTGCAGCTGTTCTTTTTCTTCATCCCAATTCTCTTGGAGAGCAAGATTTTCCGATTCTGTAATACTGCATTGATCTAGAAGGACTCCCTGTACTTGTGCCAAAGCCTGGGTGGCTTGTGCTGTTTCTTCCTATGCTTGTCAAAGGCGAGCTTCAACTGTATCAGTGATTCGGTGGATTTGAGTTGGCTCATATCCCTGTTCTGTTGTTCCTACTGCCATAGGCACAGTGGAGATTGCGCGGCTGGACTCTAGTGCCTGCTACACCCCTTGGAGATCAACTTCAATTTGATTGTACATCTCCTCCTGCTTAGCCTCTTGTTTCTCTTCTATCTCTAGCGAGGCATCATTCAGGGCTGCTATGATGAAATCGAAGTCATCTGGGGTGAGGATAGTCTGCAACTTGGTCATTGTTTCTTTCGACTTCTTTCAGGGAGAAGGATTCAGAGGGGAAACCTTCCTTTTCTTCGAGGGGTCCTCCTTGTCTCTAGGTGGTGTTACCTTGCCTTTATTTTTCTTAGATTCTATGCCATCTACCTCTCCACCACCACCCCCTTTCTCCAATGATATGGAAGCTGTCTTTATAGATGTACTGTCTAAATCCTGAACCTCTTCAGGCTTGTTTGTCTTGCTAGGTCTGGGTGTATCCTGCGCAGTTTCTGGACTATCTATGTCGGATATCTCTATAGGATCTGTTGGAATAAGGAGGTCCACTGACCATTCCTTGGTGATCTCTTCTAGGTCTTCCTCTGTCAGCTTGTAGTAGGAATGCAGTTATTGCTTATGTCCATTGGTGCGTGTTGTGATTTAAATAAAATGTCGATCTGTGCTAAACTTCGTCAAAAGCCAAAACCTATGGAGAGTATTCAGAGTCATACAAGGATTGGACTAGATGGCTACCTTCAGCTAATTATAATATGTGTGGAACACGACATTTGACTACCATTTCTTATTCATGTCACTCGAGTACCACAGTGTACTGAACTTCATGGCCAGTGGTTCAAAGGGCTTGATGTCTAGGAAGGTCACACCTTTCGACATCTCCCAGATAATAAAAGCAATCAGGATCAATAGCCAGCTAAAATGAAATTCATATCCTTGGTCCTGTGCTTCTCTGCAGTTGAGTTCTAATTGGCTCACCAGGTACTGCACCCAATTCATCTAAAGTCCTTCTGTGCACTTTCCTATGAGGTCAACTATAAAACCAATGACTTGGGTGGGTCGGTTCTTTCATACTAACTTTCCTACGATCAATTGACAGGTGAGGTGCACTGCGCCACTCTGGATAGAATCTACCTTGTAGCCTCGCATGCCCTTCTTGACATCTCTGTAGGTGTCCTTTATCCTTTGAGCTAGAGAAAGATCCATGGTTTTTCTGGGATAGAAATCCTATGGGTCAAGGCCTTGCATACTCAGCCTTGCAATCTGATTGATCAATCTTGAATCCACTATGATACAATGGTTTAACCACAAGTATCCGCCATGGTAACAGGACAACAACAACTTGACACATGCATTCACCTCTTGGTGTCTTCCAAAGTGAGGAATCTTCATAACATTGAGTAGTGTGGACTGCGTGAGGTTCATAGTCCATGATTGGGGAATTATCTTCGAATTCTTTCCCTTTGTTTTGGTCAAGTACTTATGTGGGTTGAGCATGCTATAGACCTTCCTATCGCCGAGGTTGAAGTCGCTAAACTTCAACACTGCAATCTTATCTTGGTCTATGAGAAATGCGCGTATCCCTTTCGGGAGGTACGCAGTGACTAAGGCGTACTCAAATACTCTGGGCACACGGTATCGATTTATTATGTTGCTCAGAGGTGGTAGATATGCAGGTAATATAATCGGGATCAATTTAGCATTTGTGAGATCATCCCTGTTCTTAGTTCACTTTTCATCTGTTGGTTAGGATGGTCTGGCTTAAGCAGTGGATGAAGAGGTCGACAATCCTCTCATTGATGATGCTTGTACACCTGTAGACAATCCTCTCTCTGACATGACTCTTTCGGTCATCAAGTTGAGGAGTACTTCTGTCATTGATTCTTCGACTGCGGTGAGCTTGTCGGACATACGCGCTTGGGATTAATGATATTAGGTTCACGATTAACTCAGATGTTGTAATGAAATATACGGCAACAAAGCAATGATCACTGTATACAATTCACATAGTATGTGGGCTCAAACTCTTGGTTAGCAAAAGTGTTCTCCATGCATGGCATGACGGGATAAATAGGTGACTCGGCAAATGTTCGTTTAGAATGAGTATAAAGCCTCATTAACTCTTGTTCTATCCATTATGGAACAGTCCAACGGTCTGGTAGTGAACCATAAATTCTTTCTGACCCGTTCGGAGTGGCAGTCGAATGAATATATCATTCCCAATGGCTATATTGCTTTGCCATGGCGAAGTGCCATGTGTCGTTGTTTTGATATCCTGACGAAGCTCCAATTCTACAAAAAAAAATTTGCGAAGTTCCCTCTAGAACCTTCTGTAACTTTTCAATCTTAGCCCTCTTCTTACTTAGCTTTCTATCCTTCTTTCCAGTGAGCTTCGTCTCGGTATTCCCTTTTCCATTCTGATTCGTATCTTCTTTGGACATAGTCACTGCGCACTATTGAGATTCTTTCCTACAATTCATGGGTAACACCTCTTCTTTTTTTGGGATAGGTACTTCAATCTTCTGTGAGTCATTTAATGTTCTTGCAGCTTCGACATCAGGGCCTCTAGTGTTAAGTATCTTTGGTCTGTTCTCTTGTTCTTCAATCAAGTGTGTGATCCTTCTATTCATGAAATCTTTTAACTCTTGTTTCTTTTGTTCCAAAACTTATTCTTCTTCCTTTCATCTGGCTTGATCTCTATCAATCCAAGGTTTCCCTAGTAACATGGTAAATGGGGTGTTGTCCTCAATAAATTTAATAATTTCAAAATATTCTTCTGTCGAAGTTCCATTGTCATTCATAGATATCTGAGTGAGCTTTCCACATAGGTTTACCAGTTTTCCTCTAAATAAACCTATTCCTCCTAATGGAGGAGTCATAGATGGCCTCCCTATAGCTTCCCAAGTTCTCTCTGTCATGATATTCACCTATGTTTCCTTATCTAGAACACATTCAATGTCAAAGTCTCCTATTCTTGCCTCAAGGAATTCTTTTTCTTTAAAGATCTCTGATAATATAACATATCAGTGGTCATTCAAGGTTTCTTTCATCTGTAGCAATACTTTCTCTGATTATTTCTATGGTTCTGCTATTTCTGGATCTGCCTTAGGGTTTTCCTGGTTCAGATTCATTCTTTCAAGCTTAGCAATCATTCTAGAGCAATCCAACACTTCATGGTCCATAGCTTTGAAACAAAGACAACTAGGTCTTCTCCCAGGGAATTCCTTAGCAAGATGTCCCGGTTTTCTGCAACTGTAATAGAGGGTTAATCCTCTCTTTCTTTTAAATGATCCCTAGCTTCTCCTATACTGTGCGCTAGGATCATAGGAGATAACTTGCAACAAATTCTTTCTAGGATCATCCATCCATTTGTTAGTCCAAACATTCTTTCTATGCATAGGTATAACATATCTTTCACTATTCTTATCAGATCTACTCATATCAAGCCTTCTTTCATCTATTACTGACCTAGTTTTTAAGATAAGACAAAATATATCAAACATACCTAGATCCATACTCTAGAAACAAAAAATTTCACTTATCTTACTTTTATAGAGAACAAAGCTTTCAGATCTAGAATTTTTCACTATTCTTACCGTTATTAGAGCACAGAGCTTACAGATCTTACCTCTTTTCTTCAGATCTGAACTCTTTTCTTAGCACAGAGCTCCTCAGGGCAAGTAAAATGATGTGCACTAGGGCAATAGATTAGTGCACAGAGCTTTCACAGTTTCAGGATGGATCTTTGCACAAAGCTTCTTCTTTCTCAGTTCCCAGGAATCACAGTTTTAGATTCTAGCAACAGAACCATTTGTTGGCATAGGGGAAGACCCAGTGTTCAATGCTACAACAACGCACCAACAAAACCCTAACTACCGACCCTTTCGACAACACCTGCAAAGCAGATGAAGTCTCACCCGAGGTAGAGGCAGGGGTGGTTTCAAGACTCAAGTGTCTACAACCTTAGCTTGGACATAGATCTGTGATTATAATACTTAATGGAGCACTTAGCACCGTCAGTTCCTCAATATGTAATCAACATCCACTTTGTTGATAAAATAGAGCTTCACAACATTCACACTAATCTAACATATTTAAGCACTTTAGCATAGGTAAATAGATCAGATCTAGCAAATCAAGCACTAAGCATATTCATATAGATCATATCTAACATTCTCACATATCATTAGTACTAAGCATACACATATCTATCTAATCATCTCTAAGCACTTAGCAAATAACATATAAATGCATTAGAACCTCGCACAGAGCAGATCAACACAATATTTATGTGGTTCACCCCCACCCTAGGGCTACGTCCACCAACTCTTCTTCTTTATTAGCTTCTTCAATAGGTTACATGCACAGAGCCTCAGAACCCTTCTCCGCATAGGACAAAATATCTGCGCAACTTGCTAGATCCTTCTTCCTTATGTTACAACACAAAGCCTTCCACCGTCTGTTATTGTAACAAGCCTAGTTAAATAGTTTCTTAAGGTTTATCAAGTATAATTAATTAAATAATTAACTGTCCTAATGTGTATTAGTTAAATAATGATTATTTATTATTAATATTAATTAATTAATTAATTATTGTTTAATATATGTTGATTAATTAATTAATTAACTCATTTAATGTTTGGGTAACGAATTAAAGGCTTAATAATTTTTAATTTATTTATTAGAAAAATTAATGTATGAGGGGATAAGGTATTGAATGGAGGGATAAGGTATTAAATGGAGGTATAAGGTGGGTGGCATTAAATGAAGGTAGGAGGTGGTGAATGGGAAGGAGGATATGAGGGGGCAGAGGCATTCGAGAGAAGCACTTTTGGAAATTTGGGGGAAGGAAGCATTATTTGAGATTAGGGACTGTATTTTCTGGTTTGGAGTTTGGGTGGACTGTTACAGGGGTGCATCAGTTGCTGGGAGTTTTGGTCTCAGGGGCCAGGAATCCTCACAGAATCCTAGAGCTAGGGAGTCGGATAGGTTCTGTTCCTGGCTAGCAGGGAGAAAGGATTTGGTTTTGGGAAGAGTTTGGGCAGAGCAGCAACAAGGATAGACGGAGATTGGATAAATAGCATCAGACAGAGGTATGCATTTTCATGATAACGCTGTGTTAGGCGGTTATCATTAAGCTGCTAAATATGCTGTGTTATGTGGTTGTTATGTGATTTATTTTCATGCTATTAATAAATTTAATTTCTGCTGAATAATAAATGGTTATATGCTGATGATTAAATTGTACAGGATAAAAGTGATCTATTCTCTATTTTTAACTCGTGTTTTATAAGGCTCAATGGGAAGAGACCTTACACATGGTATCAGATCCCTGGTTTAAAATATGGAGCCAAGGGCCTACCTACCCACCCAGAAATTTAAACAACTTCTTTTAGCTATTCACAACCAACTTTGACTCCCAAACCATTTTTTTATAAGCTGCTAGATGCCCTAGTTGACTCTTAATGATTGGAACCTTTAAGGGGTGTTTTGCATCAAAGAAATTCAATTCTTTTGCAGCAATGGAAGCTATTAATCAACTGTGCTTTTGAAAATTTACATAAACAACAATTGCATATTTCAAACCCAGAAACCAACAAATGTTCAGAATATTGTTAATGAACAAAGGTTATAAGAAAACATTGTCTATGAGTCTTTTCCATAGGGTAGCCTATACCATTTATTTCTCTTTTCATGTTCTGTTTGAAATGTTATATCCTGCAATGCTTCTAACAATAGACACAAATAGAATTAAGCTGAAGGAAAGCATTGCTGAAGTGTAAACTGAATTGCAAGAAAAAACAAAAAGTACGACATTCTGAAACAAAACATTCTTAGATTTGAATGAAAACATCAGTCTAAATATAATAGAAATAAATGAGACATTCTAAATCTTCCTCTGTTTCAGCTCTGCTGACTTAAAATCTCAAATCTAGACCTAATTCTGAACACCCATGGAAATGACTAGCACTGAAAAATGAATACAATAAAATTTTAACCCAATTTCACTACAGGTGGCTTGACAGAACAGATCCACATTCATGTGCTTTCTCGAGCCATAGGACATTGTTTAAAAAAAATAAGAGAGATTGGCGTCTGCACACAAGTTGAGCTAGTCTAAACCTAAGCCATATCACATATCAAACTACTATGCCACATTTTGAGTCCACATGTCTAGCACATACCAACACACAAGCTACCCAAGACAAGAGAAAATGCCAAGCCCTTTCCATTACATGCGTCTCATGAGAGTAAAAAGAGGGTAAAAACTATTTAACTCCTACCAAAATTTTATGCATGAGCATCACTCTTCCTTGTTAAAATTCTCTTTGTTCCACTCTAGTCATTGCTTCATTGACAAACCAACCTCTTCATTTGTTGAGGCGCTCTTCTTTTGAGCTTCCTTCAATTTCAAAGCATGTAATTTGGAATGATTATAGTAGAAAACACCCAAAAAGGCAAGCCCGTAGCCTAGAAAATTTAACGGTGCCACTGTGTCCTTGATAATCGACCATGAGAATGCAGTGAGAAGCCAATCCTTGACAACACCAGCTGCATTCATCGTCAAAGTTGAATTCTTTACGAACAAAAGGAAAACTGCAAGGTTAAGGGCAGAGGCACAGACGAAGTTTGTGCCAAAGATGAAATAATCCAAATGGAAGGTCGAACTTTCCTTGAGCACTGGAAACTCAACAAACAACCAGGGGACGAATAAATATAACAAATGCAATGGAAGAAGAAGGGGCATCACCATGATGGATTTAGGTACCGCGGGAATAGGGTTTAGATATTCATGTTATATGCAATAAAACTATCAAAAATTCAGTTGTTTCACTCCAGGTGGGTTAGCTGCACTATTTGATTCTGGTATCTAATTAGTTTTAAGTATTTCCATGGTAGATAAATTTTCAAGGAGTTCTTCCTTCACAAGTTAAACAGTTATAGGTAAATCAGGGATATACCAAAAGGGTTATCCTTTTAAAGGCATCCTTGTGGTGAAAACCTGTTTTGTATCCCTGAACATGTTTGTAGCAGATACACAATATTCATTTTGGTCAAAGATAACCTTTTGATTTGCACAATAAGAAGCTAATATATTCCAAGAACTGGAAAAGATACCAGGAGACAGGGAATCATGATCTAGTAAGAGGCAGAGAATTGAATAGATAGGTATTGTTGATGTTTCTACTGTAAAGTCTGATTCGTCAGAATGGGTTACTAATTGTAAAAGGAAAAAAGTGGATTCAGAGTTAGAAAATATGCACATGTCAGATTGCAAGACACACAAACATATTGAAAATATGGATTCTGCAAAGAAAAGTGAAAATAATTGCAAGAAAAACCCGTAGTGGGTATGATCAAAACATTGATATCTCAACACCCACATAGAATTTTGAGCAAAAATGTGACACCTAACCATAGATCTGCAAGAAACAGAAAAAAAAGGGGGGGTTCTTCAACCCCAGCAAAGACCTATAGGCTCAAAAGAATCATTTTAAGGATACTTCTCACAATGGGCATATGTTCTATGCCCAAAGCGCCACCGTTTTTTCAAAATCTAGAGATGAAGTAGCACTCACAACAAAGCTCGACAGAGGCCAAGCACCAAGCCATTCATTTCTCGACGCACCCATGTGTGGACCATGTGCAGAGCCAAAGCTCGAGCATTTAAAACACCTGCATCAACAACATCACAAGATCAAACACACACACAGCCAATGCACCAAGCATAAAACACACAGGCCCTGCCACACAAATCATCACACCATCGGTGCCAAAGCTATCAAGCATCAAAGTCCAGCTGTCGAGTGATTGAACCACGATGAAGGAGCAGAGGAAACACGCCACTGTGCACGAATCACCCACCATTCCTGGAACTCGTGGATACCAGGGTCGACCGAGCAGACGGATAACCATGGCCGGCCTCATCCTTCACCTCTGTTGAGCGTTTGAAAAACAAATGAGAATGAAAAGGGTTGAGTGAGGCTAGGGTTCAAGGAGATAAGGGAAAGAATAAATTAGGGTTGAGGATGAGATCCCTGGGAAGGAGGGCACGTGGACCTGATGCACCCACGATGCC
>SNQJ01S0015692.1:85050-96848 GCA_010110895.2 Picea sitchensis | reverse complement strand
GAGGCTAATAGCCTAATATAAATTATATTCTTGAGCCGACAAGGCTTCTAGGGTTATTAGCCAATTCATTAGGGTTTCTCTTGCTTCCCGGAGTCTTCTATTCTCGTCAGGTTCACATGTAGAGGTAAATACCTCCCACAGCTGCCATAATATTAACAATTTATACAATACAAATGACTTTTAATTACATTTTAGGTCAAAAAAGGACAACGTGGCCAGTTTCCATCAAAAATCCAGTTTTACATAAAATTGACAATAAAAACCCTAATTTTATCTTTTTAGGGTCACATCATGCCCTTCCTAGGGTGACGTGGGCCCCCTCTTGGAACGCCAGGCCTCCAAAGTGAAACGTTGGGGCTCAAAACCCCTCAAGAACTACCACATGTACCAACCAAAGCCGTCCTCATGCCTAAAACCCCAACTAGATGACATCAAGGCTCAGAATGATGACATCATGGGCCTTCAAGGGCCAACGTCATGGTGGGAGGGCAAGACCCCCCTGGGTCCAGCCCTGCCAAAGTGCCTCTGGTGGAACGTCCTCCCTTTTCTTTGGTGCAAGCCTTCGGTATCTCTATGCCCCTGGATGGGGTCTCAGCATCCATCTGGTGGGCTTTTAGCCCATATGGAGGTTTGAGCTAATCATCTAGTGCGCAAGTATTGAAGGAAGTTGCAGTTACCAGTTGCCGAAAGAAGGAAGAGAGAATGGTGCATTGCTTAGGAGAGGATATTCACTAATGTTTGTTTTATTGTCTTGGCATTGTATTGGCTATCTATATTAAGGAAGTTTTTGTTGGGTTTTCTTCCCCATGAAGGTTTCCCAGGATAAATATTACGTATCTTGTGATTGTGTTTCTCTCAGTGATCCTATCTATGTTATGGTTATCTAGTAAATTGAAAAGATACCTAATAATAGCTTAAACTTTAACATGGTTTCAGACGTAAGTTGAAGAGAGCATCTTTCACTAGATAAAGAAAAACGTCACTGTTGTCGTACAAGAAAATTAGGGTTCTTTATTGAAGAGGAATTTCAACCCAAAAGTCATCTAGAAAAGTGTGTCCTAGCCCAAGGAACTCTTTGGCACCTTCAGCGCACCTTTTCAGTGGATAGAACTCCTGGAAAGTGAAACCCTAGTTTACACCGATACCAGAAGTACCAAAAGCACCAGAAAACCAGAAGCACCAATCCAGAAATCCGCTAGTCAAGTTTGACGGGGCAAAATTTGGATTTTCTGAAATCTAACTACACCAGGCTACTCGCCTCAGCCAAGCGCACCTCCTGGTAAGTTCAAAATTCAATTCTGAGCATTTTCAATTTTTGGTCATTTTCCTAGCTCCAGGTAAATATGTCTGCAAGCACTAAGCTTGTTGACAAGCTAGAAGGTGTGGAAAACTTTTGTGCCTGGAAGTTTAGGATTGCACTCATTCTTGAAGAGAATGACCTAGCAAGATTCATTAAAGAGAATGTACCAGAACCTACCGATGTTGCAGCTAAAGAAAAACACCAAAAGAATCATTGCAGAGTCTATTAAAGATCACTTGATTCCTCAAGTGGCTTCAAAGAAAACTCCAAAAGAAATGTTTGATGCCCTAACCAGATTATATGAAGGAAGGAACATCAATCGGAAGATGAATCTAACAACTCAACTCAAGAATACAAGGATGCAGAAAGGAGAAACAATTCAGGAATATTTCTCCAAAATATCACAATTCAAAGAACAACTAGAAGCAATTGAAGATACTATAGATGAAGACGAACTTATAATGACGACCCTTAATGGTCTCTCAAGACCTTGGGATGCATTCATCCAAACTATTTGTGCCAGAAAGGAGAAACTACAATTTGACAGTCTTTGGAAAGAATGTGATCAAGAAGAAGCAAGAGTAGCTAACCAAGAAGCATTGTTATCAAGAGATGAAGATCAAGCCCTAGCTACTCATACTAAAGGAAGAAGAAAGAAGTCTTACTTCCAGAAAGAAACTCATAAGGAGTCTCACCCCCAAAACAAATTCATACATAAAGAATCTCATCCAAGAAGATTCTAGAAGTTTCAGAAAGGTCAAAGAAGAGAAAAATATTTCTCATCCTACCAATGTTACCATTGTGACAAGATGGGACATATTGCTAAGCATTGTCTAGCTAGACGAGAAGAATACAAGAAGAGAAACAAGAGGTGCCATGCCCATACAATTGAAGATGAAGAGCCACCCACAAAGACGATAAAAGAACAGATTGAAGACTATGTCTTAATCTCTGCCCTCTCAGGATCAGTGTCACCTGGTGAGGACACTTGGCTCATAGATAGTGGTGCTTCCAAGCACATGACAGGTCAAAGAGACATTCTCTCTTGCCTTTTAGAAAAGAAGTTTCCCCAGAAAGTTACACTTGGAGATGATTATCAATACCCTATCAAAGGAGTAGGAGAATCAAATTAAAAACTTGATTCAGGGACCCCAATGAAGATGAAGGATGTACTATATGTACCAGGCTTGACAAAGAACTTACTTTCTATCTCATCTTTAGAGAAGAAAGGCTTCAGGATTGCCTTCATAGATGGAGAAGTTCTTATGTGGTCCAAAGGAAAAACCCATGGAAGAAGCAATTGTTATTGGAAAAGAAGAAGGTGGCTTGTATAAGCTAAAGGGTAACTCAGAAGCAACCATGACCCACTCCATTGAGAATCCATGTGAACTTTGGCATAGAAGATTAGCCCACATCAACTACAAGGCATTACCATATGTAAGTCACAGGTCTACCAAAATTCAAGGTTGACCATGAAGGTGTGTGCAATGGATGTGCACAAGGAAAGAACATCAAGAACCCTTTCCCGAAGAGAGATAGTAAAGCAGAAGGAGTCCTAGAGCTCATTCATTCAGATGTATGTGGCCCAATACCATCAACCTCCATCAATGGGTATATACACTATGTATCTTTTATTGATGACTATTCTCGTAAAACCTGGGTTTACTTTTTGAAATCAAAAGATGAAGTGTTCAGTAAATTACAAGGAATTCAAAGCCTTGATGGAGAATCTTTCTGAAAGAAAGATCAAGATACTCAGGTCAGATAATGGAGGAGAATACATCTCAAAAGAGTTTGCAAACTTTTGCAAAGATGTCAGGATCAAGAGGGAGCTCACCACTCCCTACAATCCTCAACAAAATGGTGTAGCGGAAAGAAAGAACAGAACTATAATGGAAGCAGTGAAGACCATGATCCATGATCAAGATCTTCCAATACACTTATGGGCAGAAGCAGCAAAAACAACAGTATATGTACAAAACAGATTATCCCATAGTGCACTTGGGTTCAAGACCCCTGAAGAGATGTTCTCCGGAAAGAAGCCAGAAGTAAGCCATCTCAAAATATTTGGCTGGCCAGTACTTGTACACATTCCAAAACAGAAGAGAACCAAGTTGGACCCTTCAGGAAAGAAGGGAATATTTGTTGGATACTGTGAGGTCTCCAAGGCCTTCAGAGTTTATATACCAGGTTACCATCATATTGAGATCAGCAGGGATGTAACCTTTGATGAAGATGCAGCACTCAAGAAATCAAGAAGATGTCAGCTTGAAGAAGTATGTGAAGAAGAACTTGTAGCTCCCAAAGTTGCAAAACCAGTGAGGGAAGTCATAACTTCCCCTGATGAGGAGATTCTAGAAGATCATGACATAATACGATCTCAAGAACCTCCCCAGAGGACGATCTCCCACAAGAGAAATCCAGCCTGGGCAAGGGAACTTATTCAAGATGGAGAGNAGATGCAGCACTCAAAAAATCAAGAAGATGTCAGCTTGAAGAAGTATGTGAAGAAGAACTTGTAGCTCCCAAAGTTGCAGAACCAGTGAGGGAAGTCATAACTTCCCCTGATGAGGAGATTCTAGAAGATCATGACATAATACAATCTCAAGAACCTCCCCAGAGGACGATCTCCCACAAGAGAAATCCAGCCTGGGCAAGGGAACTTATTCAAGATGGAGAGAAGTATGATGCCCCCGAAGGAACCATGAGACAAGTGAAGAAACCCAAGCCATTCTCCAGTTATATGGCTTTGATGTGTGATCTCTTAGAGAAGGAGCCTACCTGCTTTAAAGAAGCCATTCAGAAGAAAGAATGGGCAGATGCCATGACAGAAGAATACCAATCCATCATAAAGAATGATGTATGGGAAATAGTTCCCAGACTGAAGAGCAAGGATGTGGTATCTTCCAAATGGATTTTCAAAATAAAACATGTTGTTGATGGAAGTATTGAGAAATATAAAGCAAGGTTTGTTGCTCGTAACTTTTCTCAAAAGGAAGCCATTGATTATGAAGAAACGTTTGCTCTTGTAGCCAGATACACTTCAATCAGAACCATCATAGCCCTTGCAGTTAAGATGAAGTGGAAGTTACACCAGATGGACGTGAAAACAACCTTCTTGAATGGTGTCATTGAAGAAGAAGTGTATATAGAACAACCTCAAGGGTTTGAAGTTGAAGACAGGAAGACTCATGTCTGCAATTTGAAGAAGGCTCTGTACGGATTGAAGCAAGCTCCTAGAGCTTGGTATGGAAGGATTGATAGTTTCCTGACGAGATTGGGCTTTACCAAGAGTAAAGTTGATTCTAACCTTTACTTCAAGGTTATGAATGATGAGCCTGTTATATTGTTGTTGTATGTGGATGACTTATTCTCAAATGGAGAAAAAAAGCTCATCACTGAATGTAAAAAGAAGCTCGCTGCAGAATTTGAGATGAAAGACCTTGGCTTAATGCACTATTTCTTAGGTTTTGAGGTCTGGCAGAGCCCAGAGAAGATCTTCCTTAACCAAGGGAAGTATGCAGTTGAAATACTGAAGAGATTTGATATGTTGGAGTGCAAGTCCATGAATACACCCATGGAAACAAAGTTGAAGCTCCTGGTTGACACTTCGTCAGAATTGATTGATGCCACGATGTACAGACAGATCATTGGATCGTTGATGTATCTGACAGACACCAGGCCAGATATATGTTTTGCTGTGAACACCTTAAGTCAGTTTCTAGTAGAGCCCAGACGTGTTCACCTGGTTGCTGCAAAACATGTGATGAGTTACCTTAAGGGTACATTAGATTCTGGTCTCAGTTATAATGGAGATCATGACTTCAAACTGAGTGGTTATACTGATTCAGATTGGGTTGGAAGTGTCTCTGACAGAAAGAGCACTTCAGGATGTTGTTTCAGTTTGGGGTCAACCATGATCTCATGGTAGAGTAGGAAGCAATCAAGCATTGCTCTTAGCACGGCAGAAGAAGAATGCATTGATGCATTTTCCGCCAGTTGTGAAGCCATATGGCTTCGGAAGTTGTTGACAGGTCTATTCGATCTGGAGATGGAAGCAACTGTGATCCTATGTGATAACCAGAGTTGCATAAAGATGACAAAGAACCATGTGTTCCATGACAAGTAAAAACACATAGAGATCCGATATCATTACATCCGTGATATGGTGCAGAGAGGAGCCATAAAGCTCCAGTATGTTAGCACGGATGAACAGGTTGTTGATGTGTTGACCAAGCCTCTATCTCATGTAAAGTTTGAGCACTTTCGGGATAAGCTTGGTGTAGTCTGAAAGGACCTCCCTCGAAATGGGGAGTAGTGTTGATGCCAGCCTAGTGTTGTGACGCCAGCCTAGTGTTGAAGATTTCCAACTTCGTGTTGATGTTGTTGTGTTGCCAGCCTCGTGCTGTGATGCCAGCCTATTGCTGAAGATTTCCAGCTTTTTGCTGATGTTGTTGTGTTACCAGCCTCGTGTTATGAAGTCAGCCTAGTGCTGAAGATTTCCAGTTTCGTGTTGATTTTGTTGTGATGCCAGCTTCGTGCTATGATGCTAGCCTAGTGCTGAAGATTTCTAGATTCGTGTTGATGTTGTTGTGTTGCCAGCCTCGTGCTGTGATGCCAGCTTCGTGTTGAAGACTCCCGACCTAATGCTGATGTTGATGATGCTACAGCCTTTGTGTTATGATGTTGTTATTGATGATGATGTATTAGTGTTATACTAATCCATGTTGATGCAAATGATGATGCCATTCCAGCTCCCTGGTGTGAATGATGATATTGATGATGAGAAAAACTTCCGATGATTTATAGATATGCCAATCAGTGTTCCAGACGTTGTTGATGTTGTTGCCCTCTCTCTCTCTCCTGATGATGTTGTAGAATACCCTTCTTGTTAAGAGGGAGTGTTGAAATATTGTAACTGCAAAGAGTATTCTATTTATTATTCATTTATTATTCATTAGATCAATCCCCTTTTGTGGATTGATCATGTCGGGCATTGTAATTGACCAAATCCCCTTTGCGGATTGGTCAAACCCTAATTGTAATAGCAAATTAAGAAGTCGGCCCCCAGGCAAATTAAAGTGGTTCTAACCACCCAGAAAGATAAGTCAGCCCTGCCAGTGAAGAGACACCTCCTTTTAGCACTTGTCAGTTTGTATAAATAAAGGAAGCCAACGCCTCATTTGTTCACTCACTCAGCTCACTCATCTAGTGCGCAAGTATTGAAGGAAGTTGCAGTTACCAGTTGCCGGAAGAAGGAAGAGAGAGAGGCCCATTGCTTGGGAGAGGATATTCTCTGGTGTTTGGTTTATTGTCTTGGCATTGTATTAGCTATCTATATTAAGGAAGTTTTTGCTGGGTTTTCTTCCCCATGAGGGTTTCCCAGGATAAATGTTGTGTATCTTGTGATTGTGTTTCTCTCAGTGATCCTGTCTATGCTATGGTTATCTAGTAAATTGAAAAGAAACCTAATAATAACTTAAACTTTAACAGACTCCCTCTGAAATCTAGCTCCTTCTGAGTTGGTACTTGATGGGGCCGCCTGCCTCACCACTGGTGGAGTCATCTGCTTCTCTTCATAGTATGGCTTATGAATCCCATGTATCTGTATGAGAACATGCTTTTTTACTACATAGTTTCTAGGTAGGCCCTTCTAGCACTACTAACTCTTCCTGGTGATCTGAAGAGTGGTCAAATTAATTGTACAGTCATCTTTGGAGCCTTCTGCTCCTCACAGACAATCTCCATAAGAGATACTCTTCTTCGTCTTCTACTTCACATGGGTGTGTATGTTCGTGTACACAGTTCTATGTCTTGGCTAGAGACTGTCTAAAGAGTTGTCTCCTGCAATCGTCATCATAGCTCCTTCTCAGAGCTATCACCTGTGACCTGCCCAGAACAAGAGACGAGAACAACATTTCCATTTTAACCTCCATGGAATGGTTGGTAATCAAGAACATCTCCTAGAGAAGATCAATTTCATCAGACAAGTATATCATTAACAATGAGCATTTTCTTAATGGTAATCGTACCGACAGTATTCAGGTGTACCTAAACATTTGATAGCCATAGCAAATAATAAAGTTGTAAAGACTGTTATCCTAGGTACAATAATTTCTTAAGCAACAACAATATAAAATATCAAACCTGATATGCAAACCTAGAGTCTGGTGTTGTTGTCCTGCTTGAGTTTCCTTCTATCATTCATATGAAAACACCATTGTCTAAAAGACAAATTCTTCATCCTTTGATGCCTTTGAGTGCTCTTCGGCTTTTGCTACATGTGTATGGTGTTTCTTCTTCTCCTTTTCTTTTTCATGTTTGTGAGGACATTGTGCGGCATAATGTCTCATCTTCCTACAGTTGAAGCATTGAACTTTTAACACATCCCTCTTACGACGTGGCTTCTTAGACCTCCTTGGACTGCCTTCTTCTCTTTCCTTTCTCTTCTTCACTTGTGGTGCAAGTGCTTGGTTTTCCTCATCATCTACCTTTTGATTCTTGGACAACAATCTAGATTCCTCTTGAGAGCAATCTGCCCATAACTTGTCAAACTTGGGTAACTTCCTTCTTGCACAAATTCCTTGGACAAATGGGTCCCAAGAGGGAGGGAAACCATTTATCATAGTGGTTACTAGTTCAGCGTCTTCTACTAGATCTCCAATGACTGCTAACTGGTCTTTGATCTGTGAGATTCTTGTAAAGAAGTTGGCTATCGTCTCTGACTTGTTCATAGTCACATTTCTGAGTTGATGTCGTAGGGTAAGCTTCCCACTGGTGTTCTTTCTTTCATAGAGTCTGGTTAGGACATCAAACATCTCTTTTGCAGTCTCTAGTTCTGGTACATTGGGTATCAGGTGATCCTTGATTGAGTCTGTCAAGATCCTCTTGGCCTTCACCTCATTCTTCTTGAACTTTGCCTTTGCTTCTTCATCTTCGGGTTCTGGAAGCATCTTCTTGACGTGATCCAATAATTCATTCTTTTCTAAAATGAGTTGTATTCTATGCTTCCAGATCTGAAGTTATCTTCTCCATCCAATCTATCCTCAACTCTCATATTGGTTGACATTCTTGCCGGTAGAAACCCTAGCACTGAAAAACCTTGATTTTTCAAACTTCACCAAACTGTATGTTGAGGGTTTCGAGGGGTGTGCTAGGTTAGGGCGCACTGCTATGTGAAAGAATTATTCCCAACATCCTTGGGATAGTGCTCAACGAGCTTGAGAAAGTATTGTAGCTGCAAGGTGCCTCTGTAGTGATCTTCCTTCCAGTGGTCAAGTTTTTCTAAAGGTAACCAGCTCCGATACCATGTTAGATTTTCATTATTTACAGAGCGTTAGTGTTACCAGTGTTCTTTTACTTCGTTACCATTAACATATATATCATGTACTGAGCAGTAGCAACATAAACAAGAGACAGAAAAGAACATGAGATTTATCCTGGGAAAACCCCAAATGGGGGAAAAAAACCCAACAACCTTTTTTTATTAGATTCCATTCACAAAGCAGGTCCAATCAGATAAACCCTAGCACAAGTGCTACCTTAACCAGAAAATACCACCCCAACTGCAGCAGCAACACCATACAAAGGTAGCGCACCTACTCAAGGAGTAGCACACAAGAGAGAGATACCAAAAGACTGAGCAAGAATAAACTGTACCGCTACAGCTACTGCGTCACCTCCTCCAAACTTGCGCCTTGCTTCTGTGTAGCTAGGAGAGTGAGTGAACAAATGAGCGAAGACATCCTCTATTTATAGTCTTCCTGGCCACTAGACTGGGCCGACTTCTTCTTTGGGCATGTGTCTTTTCATTATTACTTTATTCTTCTAGGCCGACTTCTCTTCTAGGGTATTTCAATAAATGTTTAATGGATCTCTTGCTTCCGGAATCTTCTTCGCATCTAAGAAAGGTCATCTAGGAGGGAAAGATCCTCCTGCAGCTACCAAAACATCAACAAAATCAACTTAAATTATCTTATTGTTGCGGGAATTGATTAGGCAATCTCTTATTTCAATTTCACTTTGTCTAAGTTAAATAAACAAGATGATTGAATTACAAGGTCCCGCAAGGTTGAATGACCTCAAGTTTCCACATGATTTGAAACAATCATTTAAATGTTTAAGATGAGGCCAAAATGTTAAGAATATATTAACAATTGAATATAGATAAATAAGTATATACTATATAGTCATTAGCTACTTCATCTGTCTTTCTTAGATGGATATAGACCCCTATAACAATAATAGCCTTTGAAAGGTGGGGGACATAAAATTTAATTCACGGGGGAACTAAGTACCTTCAAATTTTAGATTGGATAGGCAATGTGTTATGAACATAAATATACATATAAATAGATATTCGATATTCATAACATAATAACTAATTAATAAATAATAATTATTAATAATGAAAGGGCATGTCTCTAAGGACATGACTATTGGTTAAGGGCACCCATGCGTGGGTATATAAACGAGCCCACATTCTCAATTGTAAATCATCTTATCATATCATATCTTATCTATTCATATTTTATACATTATTCCTACATGGATTACTTTATTATATTCCAAGTATTTTGGATAATTCTTGTGTGAGCGAACTTTGTTCGTCTCATTTGGTATCAGAGCTCCGTTTTTCTAATCCTGGCATTTGGCCACTCTCTTATCAGACCTTGTCTAAACCGGCTTTTAGCCAACCCCATCATTTCAGAGTTTCTCTGAGAAATTTGGTCTTTGACCACCAACCAGGCCTTTGACCATTCACATTTTCAAAGTTCCTAGGAACTTCGATCTTTGACCAATTCAGTCTTTATGGCTATATAAAACTCAGGATTCTGCTAAAGAACATTTCGCTGCCAAGAAATAAAAAACAATATATATCTCCGAAATTTTGTTATAAAAAGAACCAAAAAAAACAAAAAAACACAGCATTGGAAATTTCATGTGAATAAGGGCAATTAATTGGATCAACAAAGTAAATTACATCTACAGGAAATCACACACTCTGTTCAACCACCTGTCTATAAAATTTATTATAATTACACAACCTTGATATTGGAGTTGTTGTTTTTACTCAATAGAATCACATTAAAAAAGTTGCTCAAGAACTATAGTGAGAGTTGTAACATCAAGCATACGAGATCGTGATTATATAACCCAAGTTCGAACATTAAATCCCTGGAGAAATAGAGGGACAAAAACAAAGTTTTCCATTAAAATTGTATTACTTCATTACTGAAAACATATGCCTGTATTATAGAAAAGGCAAAACCTGCCAAAGTCACACTGCTGCCATTGTTCCGTACGTTTTCTGTACAAATCATGTAAGCTTCTGTGTGAATTCACTCTGGGCCGATCAAGAAAAAATCTGCCTCATAGCACTGTCGCCAATCGCTGGTGGGACATCGCCGGAGTGCTTAAAGTAATTTCACCGGTGGAAAATAGGTACCCTGACTCAACTTGTCTTACCCAATTGAATACAGTGCATTGGATAAGTTGCGAGCACAACAAACAAAAATAAATAAAAGCTTAAACCTCACCTTGACCATCGTGAATTCTCTTAAATGCTAAAAGCATAAAGCATACAAATAATTTCACTAAGTCAAGGAGTATATAACTATAAAACTAATAATATTTAAATTTTAAAGGGGCCGACCCTGTTGACCGCCCATTTAGCAACGGTGGTCAACTCATGTGCCGAGAAGTATTCATCTATGTTGAAGACATTATTGGTTCTATTTGGGTATCTGATACCCCAGCACTTAAAATTTTGTAAACGGAATTTCCGCACCCCTGCATGGGTTAATAATGTAATATGTCTGCATGGATCATAGTTAGGTCAGGTACCTTGGGTGATCCATTGGGGGAGTTCCTTTCATCGGGGGTTTTTTATCCTCAGGTTGTCGACCAAACAAGCTCCTGGCCGACTTCCCTTGAGTTTTTCCCTCCATTGACTTCCTCCAAAGTGGTGGAAGGCGCTCTGATAGTGTCATTCCTTGGTAACCTTGTTAGGAATATTGTAAATGACCATGCCAGACAGTGTAGAAAGTTTCGCGGAATTTCGTCGAGTCTAGATAGGTTTTTTTTTAATTAATTAATTTTTTAATAATTTAATTAATTAATTAATTTTTGAGCTTATATTGTAAAAACTTCGTCTTTGGGATTTTGATAGGGGTATTTGTGCTCAAAAGAAATGGAATAGCACTCCCTGCACCCATAGACCAAGTTTCAGCTCAGTCGGGCAAGTTTTGCTATGTCTTAGCCCACTTAGAGTCAATTAGAGTCAAAACAGCAATTTTAATTGCTAAGGTGACATTAGTCAAATGTCATAAAACATTGTAATTTTGAGTTAATGGGTGGATGTAAAGGTGGCAATGAGCAAGTTAGACCCTCCTAACCTACCCAAACCCATCCCAACCTTTTCCCAACTTAATTCAACCTCTTAATTCACTTTTCCAACTTTCTAATTTTTGCCCTAAGGGGAAAAACGACCCACTAA
>SNQJ01S0015692.1:38004-58591 GCA_010110895.2 Picea sitchensis | reverse complement strand
CCCAACAAACTGGCAGGATTACTATAAATACAGGGCGCCAGTTCTCATTTGACAACATCTCAGAATTGCAGTTTCCCAGTTGGTGCGCACAACAGTTGCAGTCTGGTGCGCAGGTTTGGAGGAGGGTTGCAGGTGCAGCTGCAGCAACAACTAGTTTCAGTGTTGGCTTGGATATCTCTTGGCTAGGGTTTGGAACATCTGATCAGTCTTTTGTGATGCACTATCCTTGGGGATTGATGCACTACTCTTTGTTTGGCTATCTAGCCTAGGGTTTGCTTCTGGAGGAACTCTCAGTCAAGGTTAAGGTGCTCGAAGGGAGGCTTCGGCCTGTGGTTGGGTGACGAGGGTATCGTCAATGGTAAAATGAGCACACCATCTTCTATATTCTAACATAAATAAGAGATCAAACTCTCATTTTTATTCATGATCTTTCACTCACACAAGTGTGAGGTCTGAAATTCAGCCTCTTTTAAGGCTTATTGGCTGAACTAAGTGGTGCACAACTCTTGAAGGGAGAGCTTTTATTGGTGATTTTTTCATTTTCATGGTGGAAAGTCTTAAACTAGGGCTTGTGACTAGATTATTCTTGGTGAATGTAAGTAGAAATATGCAATCCTTCTTTTCTTTGAATGGTTTTGGTATCTTTTACTTTTCATTTATGAGATTATGAAATTACTAGTGTGAAACCCTAGGAGAAAAGCACATGTTATTGTTCTTCTCTCAATAGCTCTCCACCTACTTGATTTTGCTAGAAGGCACCTCCATTGAAGCATATGCTAGAGCCCTACCTTAGTAGCACTCTAGTACTTTTGCTTCATTAAGCTTTTATTTTATTTCAAAGCTTGACCCAAAGAAGAAGGAAAACCGCTAGGGCCTAGAGTTACCTACTTCCTAGTAGCCGTTTTCCTTCTGGGGTTTCGGATGATTGAGGCCTTAGGTTACTAACACCTCAACCATCCTCCCTCTTGTCTTTAGTTCTCCCATTATCATTTGTTTCCCCTAAGATAGTTGCTGCAAAAGTGACTCCATTTACCCTAAAGACACTAGTTCACACCTTACATTTGATTGATTGATGAAAACAACCTTCAAACCATCTACCTCAAGATCACTACTAACCATTCCTAACCTTAGATTAAACTAACTTACTAACTATCTTGCTGTTGTTACAAAAGAAACCTTCAACCATATATGACAACAGTAAAAGCTTTTCAAAGCAACTGTTAAAGCTGATTTTACATTGCCTTCTTTGCTTCTGACAAATACTAGCATATTGCCAATTTTATGTTATCATTTTGGTCACTGATTTTACATTGCCTTCTTTGCTTCTGACAAATACTAGCATATTGCCAATTTTATGTTATCATTTTGGTCATTATTGAAGCTTGTTTAAGGCATAATTGTGAAGCTATCATTATGTATACATTGCCGTTATAAATTTCTGTTGCTTCATCTTTTATATCAACTTATTGCTTTTATTCAAAGTCCAAGGTTTTATGAAGCACTAATATCAATTGGTACTTGCAAATAGTGTTTTCTTGTTGTCTTGTTCTGGGCAGGTACACTTAAGCAAATCTTTGCTTCATCTTATTAAAACCTTTGAGACTTTCTGAGTAGTGTGACTTGTTAGAGGGGAAGAACTTTCTTGATACTATTACCTTTGCCTTCTCAAACCCCTAGGTCACCGGGGACGTCTCCCCTGGGCTACTACCCTAAAGAGAAAGATGTGTCTTATTTAGGTGACAATGATAGGATAACCTCCTGTTACGCCAATTTATTGTTCACTTGCCTTTAGCTTTTGAGCAAGTACAAATTGTGCGATAACAGAGCCCAAGAGGTGACTAAGGTCTAGGAATATTGTAAATGACCATGATAGACATCTCTTAGAGTCTTGCGGAATTCTGTCGAGTTTTAATAGTTTTTTTTAATTTATTAAAATTACCCAATTAATGGTAATTTTAATTAAATTTGATGTAAAAATGTAAAAATTTGGTCCTAGGGGATTTTGATAGGGGTGTGAGTACTCAAAACAAATGGCAAGAGACCTCCTATACCCTTGGACCAAGTTTCAGCTCAATTAGACAAGTTTTGCTAGGTCTTTGTTCATAAGGAATCCAAGTCAGTCTAGAGTCAACATTTAATTTCTTTTAATTGGCTAAGATAAAATAGCCAAATATTGTAAAAAGGAATTAAAGTCATGAGAGAGAGAGTGGGAAAGGTTTTCTAACCTTTTTCCTAAGTTGGAGAAACAATTTTCCACTTAAAACACCCCCTCCATGCTAAGCCAACAACCTAAAGTCATGTCTCCCTAGTAAAAAGTGTTTCCCCTTTTCTCTTGAACTTGGGAAAATAAAAAATTAAAGTGAAAAAATGCCTAAAACTCTAATTTCGCCCCCTTTGAGTCTAACTTAATGTTTGACGAGTCAAAAGGTGTTTTCCCCTTTCACCTCTCACCCCTCAAACCCTAACTCACTACCAAAACCCTAAAAGTGTCTCTGCCTTTGACTTTGTCTTTGTATCTTTGATGTGTGACACTTGGAGCTCATCCAAGAGGGGTCTTTCCTCTCTCCCAAGTATAAAATAATGCCTACCCCTCCTCATTTGACATCTATTCTTAGAGCAAGTTTATGCTGCCTAAATCTCTCTCTCTCTCTCTCTCAGTTCTTCATGTATGTTTGCTGCAAGTATTTGCATGCATTTTTTATTGAATGAAAGGAAGCTTTGGAGGAATACCATCTTGGCATTGGGAGTTTTCTTGATGTTATACATAATTTTATTGAAGTGATATTGCTATTTTTCTAGTGTTTTTCTTGTTTACATAGCCTAGATTAAGAGATCTAAAGCAAAGTATTTTGCTTGGTAAAATAAGTAGGAGTATTTCTATTTGTTTTAGTGAGATATTTTTAATAGAGCTAGTAAAGTATTTTACTTGTTTATTAGATCAACTCACCTCTTGATTGGTTTTGTAGCAAGTTTGGCACCATTTGCAGGTCACCAAAGTGTTGGAACAAGTAGATTTCAGATCTGGAAATTTACTTGTCTAGCCTACATAAGCCTCCAAATTTTTTTGTTCTTTTTCATCATTCCCTATTGATTTGAGACATTTTCTGTTCTGAAATAGGCTTTAAAAATATACTTTTTTGTTTAGATTTTTACATATAAAATTTCTGTTTTGTACTAACAGAAATTTCTAAATATTTTCAAGTGTTTTGGCAGCATTTCCAACAAGCATTAGCTTGTTGTTTTTTGCAGGTTCTCGCCAGAACAAGGGGAGGTGTTGGCCATTTTGGGTATCAAAACACTCCTAAAGAGCATCCCAAGTTGGGGTTTCAAAACCCTCTTGTTCTCTATCTCTTTCAAGCATTGTAAGCAGCCCAAGAGAGTCTCTTGGGCTTGCCTTCTTCTCTACAAGTTAATTTTCTGTTTTGTAAATAATTTAATTGCCTACACCTTGCAAAGTGATTTGGCTTTGCCAATCCATGCAAAATCGTAAGGCTAAGATAGTTTAGTTTTCTGTTTTGCATCTTTTCTTTTGCCCCACTTGTCCTTAAGGCAAGGTTGTGTTGCTAGGTGCAATCTTTTTACTTTTGAGTCATTTTATTTTTCTTTGATTTATTTTGCCTACACCTTGCAAAGTGATTTGGCCTAGCCAATCCATGCAATATCGTAAGGCTTGTATAACTTGTATAATTTGTATAATTTTTTAATATCTTTGTAACTTTTTAATCTGGGAAGTAATCATATCTAGTAACTAGGCACCCAACTAATACAACTTTCACCATAAAAAGGGTGACTTGTGGAAGCTACAGGGGTGTAAGTCGGGGACGACTTCACGATACTAAGTGTCCTCCCTGCTTGAGCACCCAAGCATTTCGGATTGACCTATGGAGCTAGGGAAGGACCTTGCTTGTCCTTCTCATTGAGCACCCAACAATCATTTTGGTCAAAGCGGTAAGAGTTTAGGGGTAGACACATAGTCTAGGCTTGCATCTTCAAACCTTAATCCCCCTAACTAAAGAGAGACTTTAAAATTCTTCTAAAATCAACCTACAACACTTTCACAACTTTTGTGCTTTCATTTTCAGTTATCTCTTAATTAAGTTGTCTAAGTTGACTTTCTAAGCCATCTCATCTAAAGTTGCGCACTCTCTCTCTTTGGGTAATTTACTTTCCAAGTTTTCAAGTTATTTTTCATTTGTGAATATCTCATGCTATAATCATTCATTGTATATTGGTTTAATTCTCTTGTACATGTGCATAATCACTTAATTTGTTTAGTTCACTGTATATCTATTTCATTTCATTCAATAATTGTCTTAAGTGTAAAGTTATATTCTTTATTCATTGTGATTAGTTCATTTAATTGTATATTTGTTGTATAATCTTATTGACTCCATTTACCCATCTTTAGGTACTGGTCTTAATTGAGTTTGTAGGTTAAAAAGTTTGCTTGTCATTAAACTTTTGTATTGCATTGTTGATTGCATAGTTACCAGAACCGAACCGGAACTGGTAAAACCGGCCGGTCCGACCGGTTCCGAGCCTAGATCGGTTCAAACCGGTCCCTTAAACCGCTTCAGACCGGTTCCGTATGGAACCGGTTTTTTTATCTCTTGCCATAGATCAGGAGAAGGGATCTCTTCTCATGCAAGTTGCAGCTGTGAGGTGTTTCAGCGTGCAACTAAGGGTTATTTTGCCTTACTAATTCTATTTAAAGAGGTCCCCACCCCCTCCATTTTACCCGCCCTAGTAATTAATGGTAATATTAAATTCTTAAAGTAAAAGGATGAAAATGAAAGAGAAAGGAGAAAAGGTCTCCTTTCTCTTTCATTTTCATCCTTTTACTTAAATTTTTAACATTACCATTAATTGTTTCATGATGTTTGAGAGTGGTTCCAACCTCATTGGACTTCATATGGAGAAAGTAGAATCTTAGGTCCCATTCAAAATTCAACAGACTTATCGGCTTTCAAGATTTCAAGATTGGCAGGATTTCAATGTTTCCACTGGATTCTATCATGTAAGAGGGTATGAAACTGACATTTAATCAAGGGCACCGTACCCTTTATGTACCTCGATGTTGGTGGCATTGATTGTTGAACTCTTCTGTCACGACCCTAGTAAAAATGTACCCTTCACTCAAGTATAAATTCTTCTGTTGAACTCTTCTCTTTGTCATCGTGTCAAGTGACTTAGTGGTGTATCTGCACACCAACCTCTATCTTATTTGTAGGCACTGGGCAGAGAGAAGAGTGGTTGAAGGGAAAGACAAAGATGTGGGATGTGTTTCCTGATGATATGGGTTTGGACAATAGTGTTGAGTTGGCAATGTCATCATTTATGTTAGTAACTAAGTTAGTACTAGTTGTATGATTGAATTTGTAATTGTATCATCATCATGTAACTGTTTACAATTTAATTATTTCAGATTATTAGATTGTGTAGTCTCTGACTCTCTAGTATCTACTCTCTAGACTCTAGAGTTATTTTTGGCCATTTAGAGCCTTTTTGATGATGTATTTTGATTCGGCTATTCATATGGACTCATGGAGTGCACTTACTTTTAGTGCTATTTTGGTTTTATACACTATTACTTGTTATATATATATGAGAAACTTTGCAAATTTGTGTATAATGGTTTGGAATCTGGATTCACATGGATGCACATGAATATATATGAGAAACTTTGCAAATTTGTGTATAATGGTTTGGAATCTGGATTCTGGAATTGGATTCACATGGATGCACATGAATATATATGAGAAACTTGCAAATTTGTGTATAATGGTTTGGATTCACATGGATGCACATGAATATGTATTTGTTTTTCAAAAAATTGAATATTTTATGTATTTTTAGTGACCGGTTTTTTGATCTGGTTTTTTTCCGGTTCCGGTTTGGTTTCGGTTTTTGGGGTCGACCGGTTCAATGACCGGTTCGGTTCTGGTAACATTTTTGTCATTTAGGTTAGGTCTCCCTAACTTAAGATTTAAAATTAACTCCTAGAATACTTAGGTCTACCCCCTTGGCTTCCCTAGGAGTGAACCTAGACGAAAGAATTCCAAATCGAGGTGATAGTGGGTTTGGACTTAGGCTTGTGCCTCCAGGGACACACCAAGTGGGTTGGAGACTTCTCCACGTCAGTAGGTGTGTATAAGGACGACAACATGCCTAAACCCTTACAAGCAACCTAGAAAGCCACACGTATGCTTACACATATGAAGTGCTCCAAGTTGATGTCGTACACAACCAAGGCTCCAATGCAAGGGCACTCCACACGATGTGTCCAACATTCATCCTAAGCCATGTGCATCACTGCCTCCCCACCCCTTGCATGAAAAATGTCGCAACCTAGGTGTCCCCAAGTCAACTCCATGCCTCCATGCAAGCATCCAAGCTACCCTATGCTATCTAGGGCTTGTTATCCCCTAGCCTAGGGATAACTAAGGAGATTATGTCTCGAGGCCCACAGGTCCTAGACATGGAGTACCGAGAGGCATATTGACTTGAGCCTGGCCATGGAAGGCCCATCTTTCTTTTTTAGTGCCTCCACCTTGTCAACAATAGCAACATCCATCCCATCGGCCTGGTCCTTCAACAACAATGGGTCTTGCTCCACGAGGTAATGAGTCCGAGTATCATGGTATGTGTCACTCTGATTTTCAAAACATTTGAATATGTGCATTTAATTCTTTTACTTCTAACGTGTGCTTGGACCTTATGCCTTTCCACCTGTCCACACCTGGGGGGAATGACAAGATTCCCTAGCAAGTTGGTTCCCATAGGGTTTGAGTTGCCACTAGGTGGGTTCATGAAAGGTCATTGTCCGTTCCCACCATACTTACCACTTTTCATCTTAGTCCCTCTCATCCATCCCATATGTTGGTTCGGGCACTAGGTTTGCCAAGCTAGCAAAGGGTTGTACCTTACCTTGTGGGAAGAAGGGGCTAAAGGCCCAGGGGTAAAAGTAGTTGAAAAAAGATAAAAGCAAAAGAACAAAATCTTCAGATGCTTCTCCCAGGGATCCTCGATAAAGCAATAAAAGGCTTCTCAACAAGAAACAGAGGGACCCATAAAATAATAAAATCAAGACCTAGTTGGAGGATAGGGGGTCTCATCACGGGCTAGCCTATTAGGTCCATGGGCATGTAGCGGTATGACACTACCATTCAGTTGGTCACCACGCCAGGGTAGTGGCTCTTGGTGGCATAGCCAAGAGAAAGGGGGTCTCATCACGAGCCAACCTTCTCATCTCCGTGAAATGCTCGTGGGTAACATTGTCACCATTGGTCACCACGCCAGGACAATGTCCCCTAACTAGTCTCTTGAAAGAAAAAACAATAAGATAAAAAGATAAAAGGCATTGAATGGGCTTGGAAACATTTGCATCCATGACAAGGTGCAACTCACCCTCTTCAGAAGCACCCACAGGTAAGCCATACATTCCCCCTGTCATCACTGCACCCATTGCTCAAACATCCCTACACCACCTCATCCACTTGGATGGCTTGGATTTGTCTTCACCTGGAAACATCCCACGTTCAATGAAAAATAGCCCAGTAGGACCTCCTGATGTCCTCTCCAAACCTGGCTTGTAGAATAGCATAATGTCTTTGAGCACTTGTCTGGGAAAAGGGGGTTTTATGCACATGTTTAAATAACTTGATTATTAGTTGTGATTGGCATTGCTATGATTCTTGTGACTTATGAGCCCATGGAGGGCGTACTTGTTGTTGTTGCAAGGCCACACTCGACAGACAACTACACATGGGGAGATGACTAGTTCGGACCTCCATAGGGCAATTGGGATTGGGATCGAGTGAGGGATATGAAGGATTCAACCAACTACGCTAAGAAAGCAAACACTCACGCACAGACTGGCACAGTACAAACAAAGAAAATTCACCCAAGAATCAAAACCTTTTATACCATTGGAAATATAACCAAAAAGACTGTTACCACTAGATATGTAAAAATGTTGCACATATAAAAAATGAGTGTGTAAACATTGACATGACATGCACACATTCCATGCATACATGATATCATCATATGCAAGCATTGCACACTCTAAGAAATGCAGTCAACCATGGAAAACAGAAATTGGTGTATTATAGAATTGGGGTGGGAGCTACTTTATTGGTAAAAATGTGTTTTCTATTATAAAAAATGAGTTCTTTTGGTGTATCTTCTTCTGGCTGTACAATGTTGACATATCATGTATATGAGACGCTTGGACATGAGCATTGGGTCTGTCGTTTCTGCTGTTGTACTCGCACCATGTGGTGCTAAGTGATAAAATGATAGCACTTCGGCAAAAAAAGAAAAAAAATGAAAAGTTTTGAAACTGCTTGCTTCCTGTTGGTATGCTGAAAATAATTATGTTAGATATTGTTGGCCTTTAATTTCCTCTTGTAGTACATACAGCCAATAGAAGATTTTTTGATTATGCATGAAACTCATATAGTGCAATGTATGCAACGACTAACCAAGTACTGTGATGTTATTGCAGGTTTGTCAGCCGTGGCTTTTCGGAATGCACTATAGATTCTATTCCAGAATCGAGGAGAACAAAGATAAATCTAACCCGTGGATCAAAGTACTACATTAAAAAGCTTCAACCCATTTATAATAGAATTATCGTTGACAAGGTGGGATGAGATTTTATTCTTGGGACTTCTGCAAGGCCTTGATCTAATTTTTCATCGTTAATATACAAATATTCATGTGCCTCGTTACTTGGTTATTCAGTAATACTAAAATTTAGCGACATGCCAGAAAATTATGAATTTGGTCAAAATGTCGATCACGGGTGAGGAAAAGCCAAAGAGTTTTGCTTCTAGGTGTATAAGCACTCAATATTTTGTCACGGAGATTTGTAATAAGTATTGAGGCTTGAAACAGAATTGAGGTTTAGAATGTTTGATAATAAATCATACAGTTTTTATAGTTTTGTTGTGAAAAAAAATCCAATTCACGATGAGCAATGTACTTTCGAGAAATTATTTTTTCTGCGAAATGTTTTGAGTTGTGTAGTACTTTTTGCATACCTTTCCATGTCTTGCCTTATACTATGGTTACAGTAGCGTTTTGAGTTGTTATTTGGACAATGTAGCTAGATGTCATAAGCAAACTCCTATCAAAATTTCAATTAATTCTAAGCAGGAAATAGAGTCCATCGATGCACTGTTCCTGATAGTAGTGGAACTATGAATTTTCCATCATAATCCATAGTGTGTTCCTTCATATGGATTAGTGAAGGAACACAGTGCAGTGGCTGTTAGGTGAAAGCCCAAGGGGGGAACTGAAAAAGAGCATGATTGTTAGACATAATAACAAATAGAACTTGCGAATCCATAATTGGACAGTTTTAATGAAAATCTGGAAACAGAATACGTGTTATTATTCCAACTCAAAAGGTTGCAACTCTGGCAAAATAAAACAATCTAATTCTCTGCAATTTTTTTATCACCATGTCATACGTTGTAACTCTGGTAAAATAAACAATCTAATTCTCCATGCAAAATTTTCATCACCATGTCATATCTGAGACGACACCAAATTTTCAACCTGGAGTAAGGAATACTCGGCCAACAAGGGGATGTTTGCAACATGAATTGTTAGAATTGCAAATGCAGAAAACACAATTCACATATGATAATCAACAATCACACAGATAAGAAACACAGAGATTTCACATGGTTCACCCAAACGTTGGGCTACGTCCACCAAGCATAGGTATCGATTGTCTTATTATTCAGAGCATGGAGATTACAGCAGACTTGCAAGCTCTCTCATATTTCTATCTCACATCCTCCCTTCTCTTATTTGCCTCTACGGGCTTACATAAATTTATATACATTTACACATGAAACTGATTATTAAATGCAATCTCACCCATATTCTAACTTGGTCTTATTAGTTACAACCAACGCTGAATAATAGGATAAAAAATCTATCCTTGGAAGAATTCGTTGTCACCAAATTTAACAATCTCCACCTTGACAACAATTAACCTGATACCTTGCTCCTTCATTTTGTTCATCACCTTTTCTGCAAGCCAACAGAAGCCAAGCACCATCGTATATTGGCATGTTTACAGACAGAAGGCAGAGTATGTTTGTTTGTCATTGATGGCAAAATCAACACGACGAGAGTATGCTTGTTTGTCAATGATGGCAATATCAGTAGCGCACGACGATGACAAACAAGAATAAGGGAAGATGTGACAGTCGCAAGAACAACAACGTAAGCTCAAGAGGAAGATGCAACAATGATCGTTGGATCACCTTTCCTTGATACCCGATGGCTGTCAGATCTGAATACAGACAGGCGGAGTCCACAAAAAAGGAGAACATATCTCAGATGTTGGATCTGAGCGTCGAGGACCGATAGCCGTCGGATCCAGTATAACAACGAAGAAGATAAGGCCGAGTGCTATCCTTGAACTCGCCATACGCGAGGTCGCGAAACAATCCTGGCTGTTGGAGCCAGAGGACATGTGGCGAGCGATTGGAATTTCGCTGACTTGCACATTGGAGGAGTCAAAGGAGCGTGATATGTGAACTCGCGATACGCGAGGTCGTGAAACAATCCTGGTCGTTGGAACCAGAGGACACGTGGCGAGCGATTGGAATTTCGCTGACTTGCACATTGGAGGAGTCAAAGGAGCATGATATGTGAACTCGCGATATGCGAGGTCGTGAAACAATCCTGGCCGTTGGAGCCAGAGGACACGTGGCGAGCGATTAGTAGTTCATTGACTCGCGAGTTGGAGGAGTCAAAGGAGTGTGACATAGGAACTCGTGATATGTGAAGTTGCGATGGGATCCGAGCTGTCAGATCGAAGAAAAGTTTTGGACTGTTGATTTGGCAAGCGAAGCGCTTGGATGTTTGGCCCGTGGTCACGACCAAGGTCACATCGTCGAAGGCTGGAGGAAGGAGCTAGTCCAACTAAGCTCCATTTCGGAGATTGCGACTTGGTAGAGTCGAGACACCTCATACCAAGATCCTTGAAGTCGCGAGTCGCGAAGCGCCTTCTGGATAAGCGCTTGGTCACTGCTGGTGGTCACGAGAAGGGAAGGAGCTAGCAACTAAGCTCCATTTCGGAGATCACGTGTTGGGAAAATTGTGCTGATTCATAAACAATCATCCAAAACGCGAAATCGCGAAATCACTTTCTGTTTAGCGTTCGGTCACAACCAATGGGCATATGGGATAAACATGAGATCCTGCAGATGTAATCCAACGATGCCGATTAATCGGGAATATGATCGAACGATTACTGTTGCACTTTACATATTATTGATCAGTTACGATTTAGTTAGCAGAACTGAATCATGGTTCTTGGACGATTGACGATTCGGTTGCTCGGGCGTTTCTTTGGAAATTCGAAGTGTAACTGAATGGAAGGATTGTATAAAGGTAATACGCCATGACTGAGTTAGGTTGGCGGTTCTCACTGAAAAATGAGTTGAACCGGGAGAAAAGAAAATCATAGCACAGTGTGAGATCAAACTCATAGATGAGAAACAAAAGATGAACATAACAAAAATAGTGAAGAGGGCAGAATGTACACATACCAAAGAGTATGAGAGGAACAAAGAAAGAACAGATAGAAAGAGACAGTAAGTCAAGCCAAGTATGAACAAAACAAAAGAATAACAAAACAAAGAAGATTTGCAGAACAAAGGAGGAGTGGTAAGAATTGATATATCTGTATTGTTGGTTAATCAGTCATTTATTTATATTCAGGGAGGTAGGGAGGTGCTAGGGAGGACTGTAGTCCTCTGTTATTCAAGTTGGTGCTTAAATACTGGAAGTTGTAGCTTTCATTTAGTTGTGGCTAGAAAACAGGGTGGCAGGGTGGTGCTAGGGAAAACAAAGAGTTTTATGTATGCAAATTGGTGCTTGTATAAGTCCAGTTGGTGCACTTAGGGAGTTGATGCTTCCTTCTAGTGGGTGCTAGAGAAACCAAAGAGTTGGTGCTCTCAATAAGTTGGAGCTTGTAAAACAGAGGTGGTAGCCTCACATTGAGTTGGTGCTCAAAGATAGATGATGTACATAACTTAAAAGACTGCCTATCATTTGAAGAAGAAGAGGTTTTCTCCCTTTATGGGTTTCCTCATGAAAATATGTCTTTGTGTATATCTTATGTGTGACTGATGTTCATTATTTATGTTGTTAATATCTTGTATAATATTGATGGTCACTTGGAGAAGATTAAAAATTGTTTGAATAGTCATATATTGTTTAAGCACAGTAACAACTGATTCACCTCCCCCTCTTAGTTGTCTTAGTAATTTCAACAATTGGTATCAGAGCAGGTTTCTTTTATTTAAAGGTAGATCTGTAAGCTTAAACATGACAAGTCATGAAGGGACTTCAGCCAATAAGCCTCCTCTGTTTGATGGAACAAATTTTGCCTTCTGGAAGGTTAGAATGATAACATACATAATGACCTTAGGTGTTGATGTTTGGTATGTAGTAGAGACTAGATACATAAAGTCTGTTGTGCTAGCTTCCAAGGATGATAAGTTAGAATTTAGCTTTAATGCTAGGGCAATGAATGCTCTCTTGAATGGACTTGTCGAAGCTGAGTTTGTAAAGGTGATGCATCTTGAATATGCCAAAGCAATGTGGGATAAATTTATTAGTAGTTATGAAGGAAATGATAAAGTAAAAGATGCCAAACTTCAAACATATAGATTGAAATTTGAACAACTAAAGATGAATGAGGATGAAACAATAAGTAAGTATTTTTTAAGAGTTGAAGAGCTTGTGAATGCCATGAAGGGTCTTGGTGAGAAGATTGACGATGTATTTTTAGTTCAGAAGATTTTAAGATCTCTACTTGATAGATTTGATCCAAAAGTTTCTACAATAGAAGAATTAAATGATCTTAAAACTCTGTCTATTGATCAACTCCTAGGAACTCTAACTGCATATGAAATGAGAATTGGCAAAGATAAATCCATCACTAGAGAAACATCTTTTAAAGCAGACAAGAATACTGATTCAAAATTAGATGATATTGATGCAAAATTTGTGAGAAGGTTAAAGAAAGGATTAGGAAAATATCAAGGCAAGCTGCCCTTCAAATGTTTTAACTGTGGTAAGATAGGTCATTTTGCATCTAAGTGTTCTTACAAGAAAAATGGACCAAAACTCTGATGATGAAAAGAAATACAAATTTAAGAAATATAGTAAAAAGAAAAGTTTGTGTGCAAACAATGACGACTCCTCAGAAGACATAGATAGTGATTCATCTTGCGAAGACAAAGTGAATGATTTTATGCTTATGGTTATGGGAGATCTTGATGATAAACACACAGGAGGTGACATGGATGATGAAGAAGCTGTGGTGGATATGGAAGGTGAATTAATCAGTGCTTTGGAAGAAATTGACAGACTCGGATTTAAGAAGAGAAAACGAAAGCAATTATTGATGTAGTTTGAAATGATTGGTAAAAAACTTGATGAAGATTTTTCCTTACTAAAAGTGGAGTTAGAAGAGACAAAGAAAATAGAGGATATTCTGAAACAACAGTTATCAGAGAAGAAAGCGAGATGTGAAGCCTTGGAAGTAGAGATAGTAAAAACCAGAAAAGAGATGGAGAAGTTTAAGACATTATATCACCAAAATCTGTCAAGTATTAAAGCCTTAGAAGGATTAACCTCCATTCTAAATCAGCAAAGGAATCCAAAGTTGAAAACTAGCTTGGGTTATGAAGAAGGATCAAGTAGTGATCATTCAAGTAATACAGAATCCATCAAGTTTGTCAAATCTACAATCATTGACAACAACCACTCTGCAGAAACAAAGAAAGATGATCAACCACCAAGAAAGAATGAAAGAAAAAGTACCAGAACCGAAACTGTAGATCAAAGAAATCGTCAACATGGAAGATATCGACCCGCTCAAAAAAGACAATCTTTTTTCAGTTACAAAGGATTTTTCTATGGATATTGTTTTTTCTGTTTTAACTTTGGTCACAAAGCTGTAAATTGTTCTTTAAGATTTAGATATGAGCAATCAAGATACTCAAGGAATATTTATCTGCCACAACAAAGATCGAGACAACCAAGTAACAAACAACCACAAACTATAAATCATGAGATGGTTGGGAAAAAAACGCAGATGAAACATAACAACAATTATGAGCATAACAATCGGTACGATCTGTTATTCAGTGAACCAGAATGCTACACCTGTCATAATTATGGACATAAAGCTGCAGACTATCGCTTAAGGAACTATAAGCCAAATTTGAATCTTGCTGCTGAAAATTTCAAGGTTTGGAAGAAGAAAGAAGATGACCAATGTGGATTAGTGTTATCAACCCAAAGACAAAAGAATCCCTGGTATATTGACAATGGATGTTCCAAAGATATGACTAGAGATATAAGTAAGTTTCTAACTATAAGTGAAAGCAAATCAGGGAATGTAACTTTTGGAAATGATGCACCAGGAAGAATAAACGGTAAATGAATGGTAAGTCTGAGTAATGGCAATGGGAAAGCTCAAGATGTGTTGTTTGTAGATGGGCTGAAACATAATCTGCTCAGTGTCAGTCAAGTGTGTGACCGAGGATGTGAAGTAGTTTTTACTTCTAAAAATTGTAGAATAAAATCCGTGAATTCAGGACAGCTGATTGCAAAAGGCATAAGAACAAAAAACAATGTCTGTGTTAAAAGAAGAAAAAGAAGACTGTCACTTAAGCAAGTATGATGAAAGTTGGCTATGGCATAGGAGACTTGGACATCTAAATTTTGATCATATAATCAAACTTAGAACCAATGGGGTAATAAAATATCTTCCAAATATATCAAAGCCATATGATTTTGTTTGTAAACCTTGCCAAATAAGAAATCTTATTCAAACACAGTTTAAAGTTAAGAACTTTCCTTCTATAGAAAAACCTCTTCAGTTAGTACATATGGATTTATGTGGACCATCTAGCAAGGAAGGTACAGGAAAATAAAACTATTTCATGTTGATTATTGATGATTATTCTAGACTAACATGGGTTGCCTTTCTGAAGGAAAAGTATGAAGCATTTGAAAAATTTAAAGTGTTTAAGGCTCTGACTGAGAATCAAACAGGAAAATGATTGAAGGCAGTAAGGTCTGATAGAGGAGGAGAGTTTAGTTCACGAAACTTCAAAGAGTTCTGTGATAAACATGGGATCAAACGAGAGTATACTATTCCAAGGACTCCATAGCAAAATGGAGTAGTTGAGAGGCAAAATAGATCAGTTCAGCGGATGGCAAGATCAATGATGAATGAAATGAATATTGCTCAGACATATTGGGTGGAAGCAATTCATACAACTGTTCATATCCTTAACAAAGCTCATCTCAGGCCACACAGTGACAAGACTCCTTATGAACTATGGTTTGGAAGACCTGCTTCAATCAAACATTTTAAAGTCTTTGGGAGCAAGTGTTATATCAAGAATAATGATGAAAATATTGGCAAATATGATGACAGAGCTGATGAAGGTATCTTCTTAGGTTATGCTACAAACAACAAAGGATACATATGTTATAATAAGAGGCTGCATATATTGGTTGATTGTATCAACATAAAAGTTGATGAAATCCCAGTACGAAATGTAAGTAGTGTTGAACCAAGCATAAAATATATAGTTGAAGTTAAAGATGAACAGGTCCAAGGATCAGAAAGAGAAGAATCTGAATAAGATGAAGACACAAATACTCAGGCTGACACAAATCAATAGAAAGAAACAAAATCACCTCCCAGAATTGTTAGAAAGAATAATCCTGAAAATCAGGTAATTGGAGATATAAATAAAGGAGTTCAGACAAGAAGAAAATTGATTAAAGATTCAGAACAATCTCAGGTTGTTTTTCTATCTATGATTGAACCTAAATTTTTTGATGAAGCCAACAAGCATGATGATTGGATTAGAGCTATGAATGAAGAGCTTGATCAGATTGAGAAGAACAATACTTGGGAGCTTGTTCCTAGACCCGAAGATAAGAATGTAATAGGCTCTAAATGGATGTTCAAGAATTAAATGAATGAAAAATGACAAGTTGTTAGAAATAAAGCCAGATTGGTCTATAAAGGATATGCACAAGTTGAAGGATAGGATTTTGATGAAACATTTGCTCCAGTGGCAAGATTGGAAGCCATCACAATGTTTCTTGCATATTCATGTCATAAGAACTTTAAAGTATATCAGATGGATGTTAAGTCAACATTTCTCAATGGAGATCTAGAAGAAGAAGTATATATGGAGCAACCTGAAGGATTTTCACTGACAAATAATTCTAGCTATGTCTGCAAGCTGAAGAGGACTTTATATGGATTGAAACAAGCACCACGAGTTTGGTATTATAGATCGGATAATTTTTTACAAGACAAAGGGTTCAAGAAAGGTACTGTTGATAACAATCTATATATTAAGTTTGAAGGTGATGATCTATTAGTTGTTTTGGTTTATGTAGATGACATTATTTTTGGCTGTACTAATGACTCTTCTGTTCAGTGGTTTGCTAATTCTATGCAAACAGAGTTTGAGATGTCCATGATAGGAGAACTGTCTTATTTTCTTGGTTTACAAGTAAATCAGAGCTCTGCAGGAATATTTATCTCTCAAGAAAAATATTTGAAAGAGATGTTGAAAAAGTTCCAGATGGAAGATTCCTCTCATGTTAGTACACCTATGGTTGTTGGTTGCAAGCTCTGTAAAGATGATGTTTCACCTGATGTTGATAAAAGAACATATCGATCAATGATAGGCAGTCTTCTGTACATCACAACATCCCATCCTGATATAATGCAAGCTGTTGGAATGGTAGGTCGTTATCAATCTGCTCCCAAACAAAGTCATTTAGTAGTTGTCAAAAGGATATTCAAACACTTGAAAGGCACAATGACTTATAGTCCGTGGTATCCTAAAAATAAGAATTTTCAGTTAACTGCTTATTCAAATGCTGATTGGGCAAATTGTGTGGATGAGAGAAAGAGCACATGTGGAGGTGCATTCTTCCTGGGTGACTCATTAGTAGCATGGCTTAGTAAGAAGCAATGATCTATTTCCTTATCAACTACAAAGGCGGAGTACATTGCTTATGCTATTTGTTGTACTCAGATTTTATGGATGATCCAAACTCTTGTAGATTTGAAGGTAAATTATACTGATCCGATTCCACTTCACTGTGATAACACCAGTGCCATTAGTGTCTCCAAGAATCCTGTTCTGCATTCCAAGACTAAGCATATACCAATCAAATATCATTTCCTCAGAGAGTAGGTTACAAATAAAGTTGTTTAGCTGAATTATATTCCTTCCACAGAATAGATAGCTGATATCTTTACTAAACCATTGGCAGTGACACCATTTGAATATCTTCGTCAGAAGTTGAGGGTCATATCTTCTTTCATCTAATCTGTTCACCTTGTCAGGGGGAATACTTATTGAATATCTGTGTATTTCTGGTGAATATAGCTTTGGTTCTTCTTTTCTTAGTTGACAGAGGGAGTATGTGTTGGTCGCATATTTGATACCTTCGAGATGTATTGCAACAACTTAGGGGAGCGTGTTTTTCTTTGACAATGATGTCAAAGGGGGAGAAAAAGTGTGGTAAGTGCTACAGTAGTATGGATGCTAACAGTGGTGGATGCTACTGTTGGATGTCCAAGCAAAATAATGCAGTTCTTCAAGGTTGCCATCAATGCCAAAGGGGGAGATTGTTGGCATGTTTACAGATAGAAGGTAGAGTATGTTTGTTTGTCATTGATGGCAAAATTAGCACGACGAGAGTATGCTTGTTTGTCAATGATGGAAATATCAGTAGCGCACGACGATGGCAAACAAGAATAAGAGAAGACGCGACAGTGGCACGAACAACAAGGTAAGCTCAGGAGGAAGATGCAACAATGATCGTTGGATCACCTTTCCCTAATACCCGATGGTCGTCAGATCTGAATACAGACAGGAGTCGTCCACAGAAGAGGAGAACAGATCTCAGACGTTGGATCTAAGCGTTGAGGACCGATAGTCGTCGGATCCAATATAACATTGAAGAAGCTAAGGCCGAGTACTATCCTTGAACTCGCGATACGCTAGGTCACGAAACAATCCTGGTAATTGGATCCAGAGGACACGTGGCGAGCAATTGGAATTTCATTGACTTGCACATTGGAGGAGTCAAAGGAGCGTGATATGTGAACTCGCGATATGTGAGGTCGTGAAACAATCCTGGCCGTTGGAGCCAGAGGACACGTGGTGAGTGATTGGAATTTCGCTGACTTGCACATTGGAGGAGTCAAAGGAGCGTGATATGTGAACTCGCGATATGCGAGGTCGCGAAACAATCCTGGCCGTTGGAGCCAGAGGACACGTGGCGAGCGATCAACATTTCGCTGACTCGCGAGTTGGAAGAGTCAAAGGAGTGTGACATAGGAACTTGTGATATGCGAAGTCGCGATGGGATCTGAGCCGTCAGATCGAAGAAAAGTTCTGGACCGTTGATCTGGCAAGCGAAGCGCTTGGATGTTTGGCCCATGGTCACAACCAAGTCACAGCGTCGAAGGCTGGAGGAAGGAGCTAGTCCAACTTGTTGAAATAATGTAACTGCAAAGTGTATTCTTATTATTATTTGATATATTATTCACTGGATCAATCCCCATTGTGGATTGATCATGTCGGCTATTGTAAAAGGACCAAATCCCCTTTTGCAGATTGGTCATAATATAATTGTAATAGGAAAAAGAAGAAGTCGGCCCCAAAATATATCAAAGAGGCCCCATAATATAATAAAGGTGGTTATAATAACCCATATTAATAAGTCGGCCCTGCCAGTGAAGAGACACTTCACACGTGCTAGTTTAGTATAAATAAGGAGGCTAGCGCCTCACTTAGACACACACCTCACATGCTCATTGAGAAACAAGTTTCAAAGTTGCAGTTGGAGAAGAGAGAGAGAGAGTGGCACATCTTTGGGAGATGATCTTTTGTATTAGCTTAAGTTATCTCTTGGCATTGTATTGGCTATCTATGTTAAAATAATGTAACTGCAAAGTGTATTCTTATTATTATTTGATATATTATTCATTGGATCAATCCCCATTGCGGATTGATCATGTCGGTTATTATAAAGGACCAAATCCCCTTTTGCGCATTGGTCAAAAGATAATTGTAATAGGAAGAATAAGAAGTCGGCCCTGCCAGTGAAGAGACACTTCACACGTGCCAGTCTTGTATAAGTAAGGAGGCCAACGCCTAACTTAAACACACAACTCACTTGCTCAACTGAGAGACAAGTTTCATAATTGCAGTTAGAGAAGAAGGAGAGAGAGTGGCACATCTTTGGGAGAGGAACTTCTGTTTTAGTTTGAGTTATCTCTTGGCATTGTATTGGCTATATATAATAAGGAAGTTTTGCTGGGTTTTCTTCCCCTAGAGGGTTTCCTAGGATAAATGCTCTGTCTCTTGTGATTGTGTATTTCTCAGTGATCTTGTATTATGCTATTGTTATCTATTGAAATGCAAAGAACTATAATAATGGCTTAAACATTAACATGGTATCAGAGCCAAGCTGAAGAGAGCATCTCTCACAAGAGTGAAAAACGTCACTATTGCCATACATACAAATTATGGATTTTTGACGGTGAAGCTTTTCAGCCCTAAAACCATCTAGAAAAGTTCACTTCCCCAAGGATCACTTTGGCACTCTCATCGCACCTTTTTAGTGGCTGGATCTCTCGGAAAGTGAAACCTTAGTTTCACAAAGTACCAGAAGTACCATAAAACCAGTGTACCAGAAGTACCAGAGTACCAGAGGTACCAGAAAACCAGAAGCACCAGTCCAGAAATCCGCAGATCAAGTTTGAAGGAGCAAGAGTTGGATTTTCTCAGATCCAAGCACCAAGCTACTCGCCTCAGCCAAGCGCACCTCCTGGTAAGTTCAGATTTTAATTTTGAGCACTTTCATTTTTTGGTCATTTTCCTAGCTCTGGGTAAAAGATGTCTGCAAGCGTTAAGCTTGTTGACAAGCTAGAAGGAGTGGAAAAATTCAGTGCCTCGAAGTATAGGATTGGCCTCATTCTTGAAGAGAATGACTTAGCAAGATTCGTCAAAGAAGTGCCGAAACCCGTCGATGCTACAAAAAAGGCAAAACATCAAAATGACACAATCAGGGCCAAAAGAATCATTGTAGATTCAATCAAAGACCACCTGATTCCTTATGTGTCATCTAAGAAGACTTTGAAAGAGATGTTTGATGCCATGACCAGACTGTATGAAGGAAAGAACATAAACCAGAAGATGAATCTAAGAACTCAACTGACGAATACAAGGATGCAGAAAGGAGAAACAATTCGGGAATATTTCTCCAGAATCTCAGAATTCAAAAAACAATTAGAAGCGATTGGAGATACCATAGACGAAGACAAACTCATAATGACGACCCTAAATGGTCTTACAAGACCTTGGGATGCATTCATCCAAACGATATGTGTCAGAATGGAGAAACTGAAGTTTGATAGTCTATGGGAAGAATGCATCCAAGAAGAAACAAGAGGAGCGAATCGTGAAGCGTTACTAGCAAAGGATGA